>JAJPUD010030340.1:606-13236 GCA_023553655.1 Myrmecobius fasciatus
TAGTTTTATGATGTTTGAGATGTAGTTCCAAATTGCTTTCCAGAATGACTATATCAATCCACAACTCCACCAATAGTACATTAAGGTACCTTTTTTCCTGCAACTTCTATAATTTTTGTCCTTTTTTTTGTCAAGTGTACTACTTAGTTTTTCATTTATCTAATTTTTATCATTTTTTCCTACATGGAGATTCATAGCTTCAGTTTCTTCATTGGATAACTGATTATTCATTTCCTTTGGCTATTGAGGAATGGTGCTGAATTCTTAATATTTTATAAATTTGAATTGTTTCATTATATATCTTGAAAATTAGATCTTGATCATAAAAATTTGCTTAGATTTTTTTCCTCTCTTAAATGCTTCTCTTCTAATTTGAACTGCATTGATTTTGTCCTTTTGCAAAAATGCTTAAATTGTATACAGTCAAAATTGTTCATATTATCTCCTGTAATTCCTTTGTTTAGTCATAAACTCTTTCCCTATCCATAGATCTAAAAGGTAATTTCTTCCTTGCTCCTCTAATTTGTTTATGATGTCACCCTTTCTATCTAAGTCATATACTCTTTTAGAGCCTAGCTTGATATATGATGTGAGATGTTGGTCTGTACTTAGTTTCTGTGCAATTGCTTTCCATTTTTCCCACCAAGTTTTAGAGAATAGTGAGTCCTTACCACAATAGTTTTAGGTTTTTGAATTTATCTGACATTCTTCTATTATGTTGATTTGCTTTTGAATCTTGGATGCTTAACCTTTTCTTTTGATCAAATTTTCTATATTTTTACCAGTACCAGGTAATTTTTGTGATTCCTGTTTTGTAGTTTGTTCATTGGCATTGCCAGACTTATTTCCCTGCTACCATATTTATTATTATTGTTATTTCTCTTGAAATTCTTGATCTTTTGTTTCTCTAGCTGAATGTTCTTATTTTTTCTAGTCCTATAAACAAACACTTTCTTAATTTCATTGGTAGGGCACTGACTAAGAAAATTCATTTAATAGTTTTATCATTTTTGTAATACGGTCATAGACTATCCAGGAGCAATTATATCTTTCCAGTTATTTGATTCTATATACATTTAAAGAATGTTTTATAATTGTATTCATATAGTTCTTATATACACCTTGGTAGATAGAACCCCAGATATCTCATATATTCTGCAGTTAATTTAAAGGGAATTTCCTTTTCTAGTTCTTCCAGCCAGATTTTGTTGATAATATATACAAAGGTTTATGAATTTGTTTGATATTCTGATATTTTGATAAATTTATTGTTTAAATGAAGTTTAGCTGAGCAGGGCACTTTAAGCATACCATCATATCATCCAAAAAAAAAAAAAAAAAACCAAAAACCCACAATATTTTTGTTTTATCTTTGAACATCCTTTCAATTTTTCTTGTCATATTTTTGTGTCAAGCATTTCTAGAACTATATCAAATAACAGGTGGCAATGAACATACTTGCTTTACCCGTTATTTGAAAAGTTTCTGCTATTTCTTTTATTACTTATAATATTGGCTCTTAATTTTAGATAGATACTATCTACATATTAAGGCAAAGCTCAGTTACTCCTATACTTTTTTTCCCCTGAGGCAATTGGGGTTAAGTGACTTGCCCAGGTCACACAGCTAGGAAGTGTTAAGTGTCTGAGACCAGATTTGAACTCAGGTCCTCCTGACTTCAGGGCTGGTGCTCTATCCACTGCGCCACCTAGCTGCCCCTTTAAGAGATTTTTTTGTTTGTTTTTTGTTTTTTGTGCTCTATCCAATGTGCCATTTAGCTATCCCTACTCCTATACTTTTTAATATTTTTGACAGAAATTGTATCTTATCAAAAGCTTTTTTTTGCTTCTATTGATATAGTCATGTGGTTTTGATTGTTTTATAATATGTTTATGCAATTTTGAAGTAATTACAGTTTTGTGTAGTATGATATGCTTTAACATTTAAAAGTACACATTTCTCTGTTCCAGAAAACTGTCTTACAAGGAGATGGAGACAATATATCAGAAATCACTATGGTTGACAGGAGGTAAGATAGAATTGCCAGATAGTTTATTTTTATTTTTTAAAAAATATATTTTAAAAATCTTTATATTGAATTTCAATATAAGTATCTAAACTTGTTTCATAATCTTGTGCAATTTAATTGACTTCAGTAAATAAAACATAAATTTTCCCCTCATTTACTACTCATTTTACGGTCCCCTTCCTTCACCTCCTCTCTCCCCACCTACACTTACACACCTTACAGACTCCACAGCAAGTGGTACTACCCCATTATTAACAAATATTTATTGTCAGGCAAAACCATTTCTGAATGAAAATGTATGTTGGGATCTGAACTTCTAGTATGTCATCTCACTTATAAGGAGAGGGAAGAGATATTTTTATGTGGGAGTCATGATTGGCCATCACTTTGTTCTGAATCCCCGAATCTCCCATAATTTTTTTTTTCCTTCACATTACTGTTGTGCTCATAACATAAATTGCTCTTCTGGTTCTGTTGTACCAATTTCACTTTATCAGTTCAAAATGAATCTGTGTGTGTGTGTGTGTGTGTATTTAATTTGTCGTATTTCTTATTTCTTTTTCTTTCTTTTTTTTTTTTTTTTTTTGAGGTAATTGGTTAAGTGACTTGCTCAGGGTCACACACCTAGGCTGTGTTAAGTGTCCAAGGTCAGATTTGAACTCAGGACTTCCTGACTTCAGGGCTGGTGCTCTATCCACTGCACCACCTAGCTGCCCCGTATTTCTTATTTCTTGTGGCACAATTAATAATTTATTACATTCATGTTTGAAACAGTTTTTTCATCCATTCCCCAATTAATAGATGCGCATTTTGTTTTCAATTCTTTATTACAATAAAAAGTACTAGTTCAAATATTTTTTATAGTTATATTCTTATCTTCTTTGCTTGATCTTTTTGGCTTAATGGCTTGGTCAAAGAATATGTAAAAGTCACTTAATTTAATCCTATATGCCTGTATCCTCATTTGTAAAATAATATGGAGCCAAGGAAATAGCAAGCCAGTATCTTTGCCAAGAAAACCCCAAATGGGATCAGAAAAAGTCAGATAGAATAATAGCTCTTTCAGGTAGAGTTCCAATTTTTTTTTTCTAGAATAGTTGAATCACTTCACAAGTTATATCAACATTGTACTATTTGTTCCTGTCCTCCTACATCCCCTTCAACAAATTTGCTGTCTTTGTCAGTCTGTTGTATATGAAATCATTCATAATTATATACTTATTTTAAAGGGATTATTTTATAATATAAGAGAATTTAAAAAAAATTTAGGATTACTAAGGGAAAATGAGACCTTAATATAATATTTACTTTTTTATTTATGTTATCTTTGTTCAACAAGTTTGTTAGATCAAACTATGATTATTTCAATGCTGATGATTATCAAGTCTACCATTCCATCCCTCTCCTAAATCTCAGATAAATTCCATTCTAGCATTTCCAACTGACTTTCAGATATTTCACAATGGATGTTTAGTAGGTATCTTAAATTCAGCATATCTAAAATTGAACTCATTATCTTTACCCTTAAATCCTCCCCTCTTCCAATTTTTCTTATTACTATCAAAGGTACTATCATTCTAGTCCTTCTTTAATACTGGATAACACAGTTGGATCTGCATATTTGGAAAATCTCTTTGGCAGCTCAATGGAGGATGGAATTGAGAGGGAGAGGTATGAGGCAAGCAGAACCATCAGCTGGCTATTGAAATAGTCCAGGCATGAGGTGATAAGAACCTGTACTAAGGCAGTGGCAGTATCAGAGAAGAAAGGGGAAAATATTGAAGAGATGTTGCAAAAATAAAATCAATAGGACTTGGCAACAGATTGTATATAAGGGGGTAAGATACAGCAAGAAGTCAAGAATATATACATACATATGTATGGATATATATATACACACATATTTGTGTCTAATTGGAACTATGGGGGTGGGAGGTAAGAGGGAGGGAAGAGAGGAACAAAGAAAAAAATTTACATGATAACTTTTTTATGTCGTGACATTTAAAAAAATTCAAGAGACATAATTTCAAGGTAATTTAATCATTATCAATAAACCCAACAGATTATTAATAAAAGGATGATCATTTGGCTATCTTTCTCAGATAAAAAACCTCTAATAGTGTTGAGTTCATAATTTATATACCCTTTCAAGAGGAAGTGTTCCTGAGAGAGATGCTTGATTACCTCTTGATTGGTTAATCAAATATCTTGAGATATGTGACTTAGGCCATGAAATCTTGGTCAAAGAAAGTTTTCATATCAGCTGTCTGGATAATAGGGAAAATGAACATTTTCCCAGGAAGTGTTTGAACAAACACAATGAACAGGATTAAATCCAATAGCCTAAACTTAGAATGTCTTTTAATGTCTGAGTAGGTCTTGGCCTGGGTAAATGTCTAAAAGAAATTTCCTAAACTGGTTGATTTCTGGATAAGAAATTAGAAAAGGAAGAAAAGCGTTGGCTCTAATAAATAATTAATTATTAAATATAAGAGGAGAATATTCATTTTTCATATATGTTTAAAAGAAATAGCAAATTCTACATAATGAATTTGTAGTTTAATGTGAAATCATTTTTAAAATTTTACTATGTTATGGAAATGTTTGTGTTATTTCATAAATTAAAAACAAAATTCCATTTTCACCACCAAAAACAAATAAACATATAAATAAATGCTTACTGGCCCACTGACTAGAATAATTTATATTAATTATTTTATTTTCAGTTTTTTAGCTCCTCTTATTGCTGAGTATGATAAATATCTAGAAGAGGTGAATGGGCAACTAGAATTTTATCAGGTATGAATTCACATTTGTACAAATCTCTTAAATAGATACTTTTTAGTCTTAAAGAAGATAACAAAAAGAATGCCTTGTTTTTTGAACAGTCTTAGTAGAAAATATTTAACTTACATATAATTAAATTCTCATCATTGCATATTCAGAATTTTTTAATGTTAACCTTAAAATAATTTTTTCATGCCATATTAATATATTAACAGGCTATCTATTTTTGCTTCATTCAGTCACAATATAGTTGGGGAAATAAATGCTGCAGTTTTCAACTGAACCTAAGAACAAGCTGTTGCATTTAGCTCTCAGCATTTAGTTTAAATCAACAAATAGTTATTGTATGTTTCTTATGTACATTATACACTTAAATGGCATTTACCAAAATTATCTGTATAGGCATCTTGACCTATCTTAAGCATTTTTTTCAATTTTTCAGACTTTGGATTTTAACTTAACAAGTTGTTTTTAGAAGCCTCAGTTATACCAAAATCTCCCATGGACATTCTTGAGGTTCTTAGGTTCTACAGATAATACTGGTAGAGCAGGAACTTGGCACAATTAGGGAAAACCCAAGGAACTTCTTCAGTATTCTGACAGTAAAAAAAATCATCCTATCAAATATTGAATATAAGTTCATGAAACACTATATGAACCTGGGAAGACCAACCAAGATTACAGAATAGAAGGAAACAGTGCATCCTTGCTCCCTCTACAGTGATTTAAGAAGAACACTGAATCTAATCATATGTGAGAAGTTGAAAGAGGAACAACAAAGGGTCATCTTTTCAGCCCAAAGTCACAAATTAGATATTCAAGCAAGTTACCTAGGCAGAAACTGTGTAACATATTGGAATCATGAACTTTCCACCAAGAATTCAAAGGTAAGCCATAGATGACCTTAGAACTCATTTTCTCATACCTAGCTTACACCACTAGAAGCTAGTGGTTTTCCAGAGGACTCTTGAGTATAATCTTGTAAACAGATTTCCCAACATGCAGTCTCCCAGAGTAGGTCATGGATTACGTTCTCAGCTCTTTCTAGAAAGCAGCACAGAAGGGTTACCCTTAAAGCAGGATCAATCTTTTATCCCCAAAAGAGTTCACAGCTGACACCTGCTGGTTGCCCAGTGTAGATTTGCCAAAATAAGGAATAATTAACAAAAACAACAAAAGTTCATGTAAGGACCAGAGTGTCTACCTGGAAGAAGAAAATAATTGTAAAATACTTACAAGCAAAGCCTCAAGAAAAAAACATTTTGCCCACTATATCAGTTAGAATTCCTAGAAATAATGATGCAAGAATTTTAAAAAATGAATTAAAATGGTATTCTAAGTAAAATTAGTGTGATAAAGAGTACAGAACTACAAAAGAAATGAGAACTATGGAAAAGAGACTTGAAAAGAGAATTAACAGATTGGCAAAAGAAGTCTAAAACTTAGCCAAGTAACATGGTTTCTGAAATTTAGAATGGATTAAATGTAAGTTAATGATTTTATGAGACATGAATATTGATAAGACAACAATAAATATAAAAAGGATGAAAATATGGAAGAAAATAATGGTTGCTTTTGTCAGAGACAAATGACCTGGAAAATAGGTCAAGAAGAGCTAATTTAAAAATCATTGGACTACCTGAAAGCTATGACCAAAAAAACCTCCTGGATATCATATTTCAAGAAATCATGAAAGAAAACAATCCAGATTTCTCACACCTGAAGGTAAGATGAAAATATAAAAATGTCTACTTGTTACCTCTCCTGAAAGAAACACCAAAATGAAACCTAGAATCATGAGAGCCAAAATCTGAAATTTTCCAGGAGAAAGGAAAAAACCCTCAAACTTTGCAAGATGGCAAAAAGAAAGAGTTAAGGTATTGAGAAACTATAGTCAGGATCACACAAGATTTAGCATTTATCATTATAAAGGAGAACATGAAATAAGCAACAAGCAAGGCCAAATTTAATCCTATAAACAGGAAAATCAATTTTTAATAAAGATTTTGTTTTTTTCAGTTACACAAACAGATAGTTTTCAGCATTCATTTTTATAAGATTTTGAGTTGCAAATTTTTCTCCTTTCCTTTCTGCCCTCCCCAAAATGGCAAGAAGTCTTGATAGAGGTTATATATCTGCAGTCATAGAAATACATTTCCACATTAGTCATATTGCGAAAGAAGAAACAGAACAAAAGGGAAAAGCCACAAAAAAACCAAACAACAAAAAATGAACAATTTTGGAAGACCAAAGAACTTCTTCATAGCTACTAATAACCATTATAACAGGAGATTAATAATTTAGAATGCTGTCCACTTCTTGACAAAGAAGCAGCTGGCTAGATATACAGAGCAATATGCATGTGTTTTGAGACATGGCCAACATGTGATTGTGTTTTACCTTATGTTATAGCTATAAGTTATAGCCATCTTATTGTTGTGGTTATTGTTTATTTGTTTTTTCCTCTAGTGATGGAGGTGGAGTAAAGTAGAAAGATATTAGATGCCTGTTAATTGGGAGATTTTTAAAAAAAAAAATTTTTAAAAATTAAAAAATATATATAAACATCTCTAGTATAAACAAAAAAGGACAAAATGTTGGAACCACTTAAAAGATGACTAAGTTTCTTGTGGGGAGAATGATAAGTGTGATTAGGTTTATATAAGCAGCTAGTAAGGTATCCCACTTATTTTTTTCTTGCTTTAAGCAATGAATGGGAGACATATTGTTTGTGTTTTGAGGGTTAAAAGTGATCTAATCATCATGAAGGAGGATTATAATTAGCTAGATGAACTGCCATAGTATAGCTGGATGAATCTGCCAACTAGATGAATCAGTACCATTTAAGTTCCTTGAAGGTATCAACTGGCTTTTGGATAACTGGAAAGTTCTCGAATTCTTTATGCTGTAAGCAGATGCTTTCTTAATTAAGCATAAATTGTTTAATATTTGAAAATTGTAAATGATTCAAACTTCAGTTTCAAAACTTATTCTTTGGAAATTAAAAAAGGGGCTTAGCTAGTTAAATGTTTATTCAATGAGTTATAATATCAATTTAAAAGTCTGTTTTTGGGACCTAGAATGTTTCCCATTAAATGTTAGAAATGACTGTTACAAGTCATTTTCAAGTGAACCCCCCAAAAGCCCATTTAATAATTATTTACCAATATTTTAATATATATAATTCACTAGCATCCCTTATGCTCTCAATATTTTATCTTAAATTTATAAACTCTTTTGTTGGTTTTCTACTTCCAGTGGCCAATCTAGGCTGTTTTGAAACTATACTAGCTTCGGTTAATTCTAAGAATTTACAGATATTATTTTTTTTTTTTTTGCTTTTTGCTGAGGCAATTGAGGTTAAGTGACTTGCCCAGGGTCATACAGCTAGGGAATGTTAAGTGTCTGAGACCAGATTTGAACTCAGGTTTTCCTGACTTCAGGGCCAGTGCTCTATCCACTGCACCACCTAGCTGCCCCAGATATTATTTTTTAAGATATTTTCAAACAAAGGACTTAACATTTTTATTTTGGTGATAGGTTAGACCAGACTTTCTTTTTTTTATTTAAATTTAAATTTAATTTTTTTTAAAATTTTTATTTGCATAACATATGTACGGGTAGTTCCTCAGCATTGATCTTTACAAAGCTTTCCGTTACAAATTTTATCTCCAGTCCCCACCCCTCCCCTAGATGGCAGGATGTCCAATACATGTTAATTATGTTAAAATACTTGACAAATTGAATATATGTATACATATTTCCACACTTATCATTGTTGTGCAAGAAAAATCGTATCTACAACAAAGAAAAATCAGATAAAGGAAACACAATGCAAGCGAACATCAATAGAGAGCATGGAAATGTTATGTTGTGGTCCACATTTCACATCCCTCTCTCTGAGCGTATATGGCTTTCTTCAGTGAACAATTGGAAGTGGTGTGAAACGTTTCATTGTTGAAGGGAACCATTTCCATCAAAATAGATTATCGTATAGTATTGTTGTTGCCGTGTATAATGATCTCCTGGTTCTGCTCACTTCACTCAGCATCAGTTCATGCAAGTCTCTCCAGGCCTCTCTGAAATCGTCCTGCTGGTCATTTCTTACAGAGCAATAATATTCCATAACATGCATATACCATAATTTATTCAGCCACTCTCCAATTGATGGGCATCCATTCAGTTTCCAGTTTCTAGCCACTACAAAAAGGGCTGCCACAAACATTCTTGCACATGTGGGTCCCTTTCCTTCCTTTATGATTTCTTTGGGATATAATAGACCAGACTTTCTAAAGATGATGGTAGTATTAGTCTGTGAAAGTAGATTTCTTCAGTGCTGTAATGTACAAATTATCAAGATTTGTAATGCATGGAAAGTCTAGGTACAAGATATAGATAATTAACTTTTTGAAAAAAAATTTAAGTCCAATAAAACAATCAACTTTTGTTAAGTATTCAACTTTTCTTCTTACTATGCAATGATAAGAATGTTTCATATCATTCCTCAAAATAGTCAAAAAGATAATAAGAGCTTTTTCAAAGAATAACTACCCAAGGAATTCTCAGTACTTGGTAGAATTAACCCTTATAATGTCTCTCACTGGCCTACTTCCATAAATTAATGTATCTTGAAAGGGAGATAAATAAATGCCTTATTCATATCCTCTAGATAGAAACGTTACTATTAGAAAAGTGAAATTCATGTTATGAAGACTGAGGGATCACATCTACTATTATGGGATACACATGACTATATTAATTTGTATTTTATTTATATAATATACATGTTGAAAATGATGCATATTTTTTCAGAAAGGAAACATTTTGACAACAAAAGAATAATTCTTTTAAATGTACAAGTTAATTAGTTCTATTCACTGAATGCCACAATAAAAATTATTGCATAGTATTGTATATTCACTCTTCAGTTTATACCCATGCTGGATTTTTATATCTATTTTGTACCA
Source organism: Myrmecobius fasciatus (assembly GCA_023553655.1). Classification (NCBI taxonomy): domain Eukaryota; kingdom Metazoa; phylum Chordata; class Mammalia; order Dasyuromorphia; family Myrmecobiidae; genus Myrmecobius; species Myrmecobius fasciatus. Next base: position 10,390 of record JAJPUD010030340.1, read on the forward strand.
TAATACCTTTATCCTGAGAATATGAAGTTGAAATAGGATGGGGACCTATTTTACCTGAGCACTTGCTTTGATCTATAGCTTCTGTGTAAAAGTTCTGATTTAAATCCAGGCTATCTCTATTGGGTTAGGGGTTATTTAGGGAAGCTGAGTTAATACAGTTTTTTATCATTGTTCATTTGTTTCAATTGCTTCAACTCTTTGTGACTTCATTTGCGGTTTTCTTGGTAAAGATACTGGATTGTCATTTCTTTCTCCAGCTCATTTTACATGTGAGGAAACTGAGACAAATAGGCTTAAGTGATTTGTCCAGGGACACACAGCTAAAAAGTTTCTAAGGCCATATTTGAACTCAGGAAGATAATCTTCCTGACTCAAGTCCAGCACTATATTACTACACCATCTACAAGCCCATATGTTAGTTAGTACAAGGGTTAGCATGTGACCAGCCTGAAATTATTTCTGAACTCTTTATTTTCTAGACTGAAATAGACTGCTGTCTTTTCTTCATTTATGAAATATATTGTATAAAATGTTAGTAGTTGAGTTTATCTTTTACGTCTATGAATGCAAATACATGTTCAACTTTACTACATGCATTGTATAAAATGTTCACCTTTGACAATGATAATTAGAAATAATTATTGCTCATATATCAGTTGTCATAGCATCTGTTTATTCTTATATGATAACTTAATGGCACTATAATCATAGAATGTTAATTATAATGGTCACATTCTTTTTCTCAGACACAAGTTTGTGAGTTGACTTTACAACTTGAAAACATGACTAAAGAAAATGAAAGGTAAGTTAATTCTCACACCATAGTCTTTATTACTCCATGTTGTGTAATATAGTATTTTATTCACAGACTACCTAACTGGAAACTTACAAGAGTAGGCCAGACAATTAAGGAATAAAACTACTGAGTACTGAATCCAGTCAAATGCATGTTCTTTTCAAGTTCAAGAATTAACAACATTTTGTGTAGTTCTGTTAGGTGAAACCTTATATTCATTGTTTTTAAATCAGTATTTGCAATTTTCAAGTCAAGGAGAAATAGTTTTAGAATCATTAGATTCCCTGAAAAGCTTGACTTAAAAAAAAACAGTAGAGTTCAAAAAATAAAAGCTCCCTAATCTGTTACAATCAGAGGGCAAAGTAAAGACCGTTGAATCTATTATCTGTTGAAAGAAACTTTAAAAAGAGAAAAGTACTAGAAATATCATATCTAAAATTCTTAGCATTGACATGAAAGTAGTAAAACTGCAAATATCCAGAAAAAAGCAGTTCAAGTGCCAATGGAAAAGTTTCTACTATTCTTGGAATGCAATTTTCTAAAAGGCAAAAAAATAGATAGCCTTACAACCAAGAACGATTTATCCAGAATCCTACAGGGGGGGAAATAGATCTTTAATGGAATAGAGAATTTTCATTATTTCTAATGAAAAGACCAGAACTGATTAGGAACTCTGAAATAAAAAATCAAGAGAAACCTAGAAAGATAAATTTATTTGAGAATTGAAAGGGGCTGCATAATGATATAGTACTTATATTTTAATTGAGAAGAACTGTGTCCCTTCAGAACCTTAATGTCTTCAAAAGGTTTTAAAGGAGTTAAATAAGAATGGAAGTCCTTTGTTATTTGTCCTTTACTCTCAAAGAGAACCATGACATCTAGGAGGTGATGCCATGATATGCAAATGAATTGGATTTAAATGAGGTAGGGCTGTGCAAGGTCACTTGCCTCACTTTCCCTCCAGAACCATCTGGGTTCAGCAGCCAGAGTTAGATCAGGATAACTGCAGATAGCCCTGGATGAAATGGAAGACTTTGGTCTTTGGATTTGGAAAGGGGAAAGATTAGGGAAAGTAAGTAAACATACATAGAGAAAGAAGAAAAAAGAGAATAGGATTTGATATTTCTCACAAATAGGTACAAATAGTAATGACTATTTTTAGCTTTTCCTAGACAGTTTTGCTTTTTAGAATCAATTCATGCTCAACTCTGCTCGTCTTTCTTTTGAGCTATCCAATTACTGATGTTAATATTAAACATATCCTATTTCAAATTCCTTGAAATTAATCTTTGATATTGACTCTTATTTATCAAATTTTTTATTAAGTTCGGGTTTGGTTGAGACAGTCTTGAAAATCTGTAAGTTCATTAAATAACCATTTTTTGGTCCAGTATTATGAATAATTTTGCTGCATATGATATTTTTGGCCACAGACTTAGTTCTTTTGATTGCCAATATATATAATTCCAGGATCTATGGTCTTTTATTGGAGCTTTTGATAAATCCCATATAATTTTAATTATAGCTCCAGCATATATGAATTGATTTTTTTTTGTTTCTTGCAAAATTTTCTCTTTTATCTGAGGGATTTTACATTTGACAATAATATTCCTATGTGATTTCCACAAAGAATGTCTTTGAGATAGTGATTAGTGAATTTTTTCCTATTTCTACATTCCCCTCATGTTCTATCACTCTAGGACAATCCCTTTGATTTTTTTCTTGCATTATTGTATCAAAGTGGTTTTTTTGGTCACAGTTTTCAGGTCCAGTTATCCTTTTATTTTCTCTTCTTGATCTATTCTCCTGACTTCCTGTTTTTCTTATAAACTGCTTCACATTCTGTTCTATTTATTTTCATTCCTTATATTTTGTTTTGTTTTCTTGGTTTCTTATAGCTTCACTGGCTTCTCCTTGCCGAATTCTAATTTTCAAAGAATTATTTTCTTCTTTAAGACTATTCTCGGGGCAGCTAGGTGGCGCAGTGGTTAGAGCACCAGCCCTGAAGTCAGGAGGACCTGAGTTCAAATCTGGTCTCAGACACTTCCTAG
>JAJPUD010030341.1:910-13235 GCA_023553655.1 Myrmecobius fasciatus
ACCTTTTCATTGTTTCACATATTTTGGAAAATCTCTCTAATATTAGACTTAATAGGTGACAACTGGATTCTCATATTTTATGTTTCTGCACTCAATTTATTGAAATATGTTTTATTGGTTTGGTTGAAGTATATGAAAAAAGATGGTCTTATACAGACATGTAGTTGGAAAAGGGAAGAATATTTCAATAAGCAAATAATAGTTTAGTATTATTTTAAAAATAATTTTGACCTCTCCTGTCCCCTGAAAGATCAGGTACCTCTAGAGATCTGCAAACGACATATTGAGAGCTATTGTGCTAAAGTAATCTAACTATATATATATATATATATATATATATATACATAGATATAACTTATTTATCCACACAAGTATTATTCCTTTCAAAGTATTCACCTTTGGTTTTGTTTTTTTAAATTTTTTTGATTAATACTTTTTATTTGCAAAACATATGTATGGGTAATTCCTAAACATTAACCCTTACAAAGCTTTCTGTTACAAATTTTTCCCCCCTACTCCCCACCCCTCCCCTAGATGGCAGGATATCTACTACATGATAATTATGTTAGAATACAAAGTATTCACCTTTGGAAGCTAAGCCCTTTAAATAGATATTATTCATTTTGAAGACTTGCCTTTTGAAATTGAATCATTAAAAGTAATTCTAAAATCAGCCAGGGGCGTGTTTTTAAAAATAGCTTCAATGGTGATAAATTCTCATCCTTTGAGGATGGGTTTGATTTTTGGAAATTACCAAAAGTATTGGATCCAAGGGTGATAACTAAGATAAGTGATGGTCAAGCCAGGCAAGAAGTGAGATGTGAATATAGAATAAAGAGAATGGCTTCCTAGTGTAGTCAATTAACAGTCTCTAAAGACTCTACCCAGATACGTTCATAAAATGTTTTCAGCAGTGGAATACATATATAGCTTTACTAGATAACTGATAATAGCTCATATTTACATAGTGCTTTAAGATTTGCAAAGTGTTTTACATATATGTTTCATTTGATCATTACAATAACCTTGTGAGGAAGGTACTGCAGTATTATAATTCCATTTTGCTGGTGGGAAAATTGAAGCTGAGAAAAATTAAATGATTTGCCCAGAGTTAAGCAAGTCATCAATATCTGAGGTAGTTTTTGAACTCAGGTCTTCCTGACTACAAATCTTACACTTATACACTATGTCAACTAATTATTTCTACTGGAGAGATATCTAAATGTAAATGTTTATAATGTAAAACAAAACAGATCACTGAAACTTTAAAAAGTTTATATTCTTCGTGTATAAGTATAAACTTCTGTTTAAAAAAATTGGTGTTATAAGTTTATACCTTGTCAATTCTTCTTTTAAGGGAGGCTCAACTGGTCTGCCCATAAGTGAAGATGTGCTATGAGTCCATCATGGGCTTGTTGCCTTGGCCTACTAGGCAGTCTCACTGAGATTTTCTTTTTCCAAGTAGCTACCTTTGGATTAGGAAATATGCCTTATTTACATATGGGAAGAATCAGTTGATACATGCATCTTTAGACATCTTTGGCAAATGAACTTGAAAAAAATAAAGTGACATTACACTCCTTCATGTGAAGTAAGAGTACATATTTTTGATAGAAAGCAAATGGAAAAATTGATTCTGAGCAATCAGGATTATTGTGATGAGAGTATGTATGTGAAAGTACCTTGAAATATAAATAAATGCTATATGCAAGTAATGTCTTGTTATTTTCAGCCAGTATTGATTATCCCCATTGTTTGTGGTCCATTTCTCCAATCTCCGAAATGATTTTGTGTTGTTTGTATGCATGCATGCATGTACATACATATGCATGTGTATGTGTGTAACTACACACATAATACCTATATGTATATGAGCATGTGAATATGCACACATGTATTTATACATTATACAAAATATATATCACATTTTATATATGTATTATGTACACAATATGCATATATGTGTATATTTGTAAATGCCTAACATTTTCCCTTGATTTTTAAATACTACTTTAAATATTTCAGTGTGTTTAGGAGTCATACAAGAAATCATATTTTAGTGAATCTAGAACATCTCTTTGGTGCTAATACTATATATCTTTTAAAGACAATAGTAACTGCTATATCTAATCCTTGAGTGAGGACATTGAAGTATAGGGTTTAAGACATTTTTTGTGAACTCATATTTTCAAAATTTTGGCACAAAGCTGAAATAATCAAATTCTGATAATTGAGAAGACTGTATAGAATTTTAATTGTTTGGAGTTCATAATCCTCAGAGCTTCTAGATTATGACATATGTCATATTATTCTAATTAAAGTCAAATCATTACAGTGAAGTACTTTCAATTTCCTGGAAAGTCACGGAGTAGAGTGGAAGGTATACTAGCCTTGGACTCAGAAGTGAAGTGTTGGTGCTGAAACTTATAGCTATGTGAGTTGGATATGTCCTTTCACCTTTCTATGCCTTGGTTTCCTAGTATGTAAAACTGGTATAGCCATAATCAAACTGCTACCTCAGCATTATTTTGAGGGAAGGATTTAGTGAGTTGTAAAATATATAAATGTGAATTACTTTTATTTGTTCACTGTAACAAAATGTAAATGCTTAGTATTTTCAATAGATTGCTTACTAAATATTAAAGGATCATGAAATGCTTGCCCTTTTAGAGATTTAAGTTTTATAATAATTTATACAAAACAAAAAGGCTCTTTTACGTTCCAACAAATCTGGAGTGCTATATTTAATGATTAATTTTTTTTCCAAAATTATTTATTTTCCCTAATAATAAAATCAGCAAACCAGCAACAAAATTAAACAAAGTAATATTTTAAAAGTCTGGTACAGTAGAAAGAGCACTTCATTTGGAGTTATATGACCAGATCCCATCTCTGCCAACTTACTATCTACATATATTATTGCCTATGATGACTTCAAGGATCCCAAACACCAACCCTCATGAAGCCCCATCCTTTTATTTATACTTTGATGAAAGAAAAATCATGTGCCTTAATTTTTAACATAACACTAATAATATACACTGAATATATCATTTCACTTCTGTTGATTTTTATTTTCCTTTATATAATAGAAATCAGTTCATATGTTGTTCTTATAATTCTGCTTTTCCTCTTAGCATTGGTTTCATTTAAATCTTTTTCTGTACAATAATGTTCCATAACTTTCATATACCACAATTTAATGATGGATTTTTCTATTTAAAAAACTTTATTTTTATTATGAATTTGTTATTATTAATGATCACACACATGAACATTTCAGTATACAAAGAACCAAAAAATAGAGGATTGTATATGAAACTGTGGACATCTGTTATACATAACTTGCTTTAAAATATGTATGTTAAATTTAAAAAGGAATTACAAAATTGCTCTGCAATTTTCTTTTGCATATTTTTAATGTTTTGTTGATATTTTTCTTTCTTTATTGACATTTCTCACACTACCCACTAACTTGCTTTCTCTTCCTCATAATTAATAAATAGTCAAACAAAATACAGATGATGAATTTTCCAAAAGAAATTTGACAAAAATTAAAAGGGCACATAGCTTCCTTAAAGACAGACACAGCTATGTGGCCCAGTAGCATGAGTACTGATATCAAGAAGATTTGAATTCAAATCCTTCCTTGCTCAGTTAGCAACTGAACGTCCATGAGAAAGGCACTTCACTTTTGTGAGCCTCAGTTTTCTCATCTATAAAATAGGGATAATAATAATAATAATACCTACCTCATGAAGTTGAGATAATATAACCAGAAATAATATAAAGTGTCTTTGAAAATCTTAAAGTACTAAATGCTATTTTGACAACAGCAACAATAATAATGCATATGATTAACCTTATTGAAAATTATGACTTGCAATGCCTCAAAGAGCAACAAAATTTTAACTGACATTTAAAATATTCTAAATTTGAAGCAAAGAAATTTGAAATTTGAAGAAAAGATGGGTAGCTTTGAAAACAATGTGGAATGTTTGTTATATTGTTGTGGTTTTTCTTTTACAGGTAAACAGCCTGAAATGAAAATGCATGGTTTTTAATCCTAGCCTGAAATGGAAATTTATGGTTTTTAATCCTTTTTTAAATATTCTGCTGTGTACATGGAAGTGGGTTTTTTTTCTCATTTTGCACTTAAGTTTTTAAAAGAATACGTTTTAAAAAACTATAAATTTAAAGGAATCCAGTTTAAGATAATAAGTCTTGATTTAATTTTTCTATTATTTTTCATGTTGTTATCGCATTTGTATGGATAGAAATTTTTACAAAGCTTGAACAAAATAAAGTTGTAAAAGCAGAACCTGGAATAATACATTTTGGAAGCTACAAAATAGGAGAATATCATGAACAGATTTTGGTAAGTATTTTTAAAATAGCATTAATAAGCTGTAATAAAAGCAATATAAATTTACCAAATTTATAACACACTTTCAGCTTTTCTATTTGCTTATCAATTACTTACAACCTGGATTTCATCTTCATCACTTAACTGAAATTATTCTTTCTGAGGTTACCATTGATTTTTTTTTTCTTTTTGCTAAGGCAATTGAGATTAAGTGACTTGCCTAGGGTCACACAGCTAGGGAATGTTAAGTGTCTGAGACCAGATTTGAACTCAGGTCCTCCTGGCTTCAGGGCTGGTGCTCTATCCACTGTACCACCTAGCTGCCCCTACCATTGATTTTTAATTGATAAATCTGATGGCCTTTTCTTGGTCCCCATGTCTCTTCATTTTTCTTTTGACACTATTTACCAGTCCTTCCTCTATCTTCCCTGGCTTTTTTTTTTTCCCTGAGGCAATTGGGGTTAAGTGACTTGCCCAGGGTCACACAGCTAGGAAGTGTCTGAGACCAGAGTTGAAATCAGGTCCTTCTGACTTTAGGGCTGGTGCTCTATCTACTATGCCACCTAGCTGCCCCTCTGATCAATTTTCATTGCTGAAATATCATCTATATCCTTTCCTCTAATTGAACCGAATTTCACTCTACTCTCTCAGTGACTCTCACAAGCTTCCAAAAATTCTCTTATCTCCATACATAACCTAGATCTCTATACCTTGCCCTCATCTCTCTCCTGAACTCTAGTCCCACATCAAAAAATGCCTGCTATGCATGCCCTGTAGCTATCTCAAAATAATTATTTCCAAAACAAAACTCAGTATCTTTCTTCATTAAATTCATGCCTATTCTAAACTTAACAATTTCTGTTGACGATATCACCATCCTTTCAATTACCTAGATTTACAACTTTGGAGTAATCCTTAATTCATTCTTTCCCCCCTCTCCCTATCCCACATTCAATTAAATGCTAAGTTTTCTTGCTTCTGTGTTCACATTTTGTCCATGTACCAATGGTGAATGGGATCATCTTTGCAGAAGTTTGGTATACTTTTGTTTGCCAGTTTTAACCAGAGGGTAGGACCCCTGCTTGCTGCAATAAGCAAGCCAGTATTAGGTGAAGCAGACAGTTCTTAGGGCACCTTTTCTAGTCCTTTCCTCACCAGGTGAGCACTGTGGTCCTTTAAAAAGGCTGATTGTTATCCAGGAGGCTCTCAAATCCTATTGCTCTTCCAGTGGGAAGACAACCCTATGGTCTAGACCACCTGTGTGTAGAGTTATGATCACAGCTCCCGGTGTATCTGTACCTGCTGCTTTGTCACTTGTCTGTCACCCCAGAACTTTTAAATTAAAAATGGTAAAAAAAACCTTTTTTTTTTTTAATCCTTTTTTTATCCTTTTTGATATGGGTGACGGTTTTTATTTGTGCATAAATGGGATTTAAGTGAGGCAGAATTACACAAATTGTCAGCCTCATTTTCTATTCCAAAGTCATCTAAGTCCAGTGGTAGAAAAAAATCAAAACAACGGGCAATAGTTTAGGATGCAGTGGATAACCGAGGTGTCTCTCGATGTCTAGCCAAGCTCCATGTACTCTACAATGCCCGCTTCGGCTGCCTTCATGGCATGACTTTCTTACTCTTCAACACAATCTAAAGTAGAGGGAGAGTAGGTGCATGATTTTTTTAATTGTTTATCTCTTTTAATTAAAGCTTTTTATTTTCAAAATATATACACGGGGGACAGCTAGGTGGAGCAGTGGATAGAGCACCAGCCCTGAAGTCAGGAGGACCTGAGTTCAAATCTGGTCTCAGACACAACACTTTCTAGCTGTGTGACCCTGGGCAAGTCACTTAACCTCAATTGCTTCAGAAAAAAAAGATATATATATATATATATGTATATATATATATGGATAATTTTCGAAATTCAGCCCTACAAAACACTGTGTTCTAATTTTCCCCCTCCTTTTCCCCCACTCCCTCCCTGAGTCGGCAAGTAATCCAATATATATTAAGCATGTGCAGTTCCTCTACACATATTTCCATAAATATGCTGCACAAGAAAAATCAGATCAAAAAGGGAAAAAAAAGATAAAACAAAATGAAAGCAAACAACAAAAAGAGTGAAAATACTATGGTGTGGTCCACATTCAGTTCCCACTGGCTTCTCTCTGGGTGGAGATGGCTCTCTCCATCACAAGATCATTGGAACTGGTCTGAATGATGATTGTACATCTTCTGAATCTGAGATGCAACAAAGTATGGATTGATGCTCTGGTGCTTATGCTAATTTTGGCCTAACAATGAACACCAAGAAAACAGGTTCTCCAGCAGCCAGCACCACATTATCCATACACAGAATCATCATATGGGACAAATGGAGAAATTATGGCAAATGGAGAAATTTTAAATGCTGTCAATAAGTTCACTTATCTTGGCATTAACCTTCCAGGAATGTACACATTGATAATGAGGTTATACATGCATTGCCAGACCTAGGTCAGTATTTGGGAGGCTCCAAAGGAAAAAGTGAGAGAAAAGAGGTATTAGAATTGTTGGGCTGACTTCATTGTTGTACTCCTATGAAACCTGGACAGTACATCAGTGCCATCCCAGAAAACTGAATTTCTTCCATTTAAATTGTCTTAGGAAGATTCTGAAGACCACCTGGCAACATTAGGTACCAAGCTCTGAGGTCCTTTATCAAGTTAAACTGCCAAACCTTCAAACTCTACTGCAGATAGCACGATTCCAATGGAGTGGTCTTGTTGTTTGCCTAAAAGGTTATTTTGGTGCTTACATGGTGGTTAGAAGAAGCACTACAAGGATTCTCTCAAGGTCTTTCTGAAGAATTTGGAATTGATTGTAAGACATGGGAGACGCTGGAACAGGACCACCCAGCATTGTATGTCTCCATCAGAGAAGGCACTGTGATCTATAAATTTAGAGATCTCACCAATGCATTGGTCTGATACACCATACCACCTCAACTCCACCATGGTGATGTCATTTTCTCTTAGTACAAAGGAAAAAAAGCAATTGTACTGATGACTTCCAGTCTCTCCTCTCCCCATTACATCTTCTGCACAGTTACCAAAATAATATTTCTAAAGCACAAATCTAACCAGGCCATTCCTTTGTTCAAGAACTATTGTCTTAAGGTTAAAATGCAAATTTAGTGCAAGTTAGTATGAAAAACAAGATACTCATATTTTGTTTTATCAAGAAAATCTTCATTTAGAAAATGCTTACACTACATATTTCAGCAACTGGAGATAAGAAGAGGCCAGTTTGGATCATTAAGTATGGGAAAGAGAGTAATGACCAATGAGGCTAGCAAAATAGTTTAGGGCAAGGTTGTGAAAAGCTTTAAAGGCCAAACAGAGGAGTTTATGTTTTAGCTTAGAGACAGACATCTACAAGAAGGGATTGAGATAGTCACATGGTCAGATCTACTTGCTTTGATAGCAAATGTGTAGGATGTACTGGAATGCTAAGAAACTTAAGGAGGGTGACCCCAATTCAGAGGCTGTTACAATAATACAAGCAAGAGATGATGAGGGCTTGAACTAAATGGTAGATTTTTAAGTGGAAAGACAGGGATCAGATTAGAGAGAGATTTGGGGAGCAGAAAATGCAAAGTTTGGCAGGAGATTAATATGTAAGGTAACAGGAGTCTAGGATATGAATGAATGAAAAAGCATTTATTTAGCACATATTCTGCTAAGCACTATGTAAGTACTGAGATACAAATAGAAATAGCTAGTTCTAGCTCTCAAGTAATTCAGTTTAACTACTTTAGCCCAATAATCCTAAGAGTTTAATGACAGAGTGGGAAGAGATAGAGAGTACATTATGTCCACCAAGTAGCAAAATCTTATTTAAAAAAAAACTTTTGTGGAGTTGTGAGGAAATAAAAGTTAAAGTTCTATGGGTAAGATCATATAGTGATGCTGTATGGTAATATTACAAGTCCAAAAACTGATTATACCTTTTGACCAAGAAATTTCTTTATTAGATAACAACTTTCAGAATACTGTTGTTGACTTGGTGACAGGATTACACTTGATAGATTATAGATGTTGACTGAAGTTTAGATTTGCAGAAATGGGCAATGTGTTAATTTGTCTTATACTAATTGGTTATAAGGTAGGATTCTATGCAGGAGAGGGTTATTGGGAAATGACAAGGATGATTTTTTTAAAAATACCAGCTAATAATTTTTTAAAATTCTACTCCTAGTATTTTTATCTTTAAAATATTTTAAAATGATTTTTATCCTAAAACTATCTATCTTCTTGTTGTTCAGTCATTTTTGTTATATCTCACTCTTCATGGCCCCATTTGGGGTTTTCTTGGCAAAGATACTGGGAGTGGTTTGCTATTTCCTTCTCCAAAAACTTTTTAAAAATACTCTAAAAAGGACATAGATATTAATGTCAGTACAAAAATAATCATTTACAATATTCATTTGTAATAGCAAAAACTATAAACAAACCTATATATCCAGTGATTGAAGAATAGCTGAACAAATATGGCATATTGACAGAGTAAAAAATTGTTATAAAATGACCGATATGAATATAAGGAAATTCAGAAAAATCTATATGAAGACATGCAAAGTGAGAGCAACAGAACCTTATCTATCTGTGATAGTTTGTGTAAGTGTGTGTCTTTGTGAAATGTGTAAGAAAAAGATAATAAAGACAAAAGTAGAACTTCAGCAGTATTTGAAAAAGGAAAGTGAGCAAATTTAGATCTTTTTGTTTGCAGTTTGTTCCTTTGCTTTTAATAAGTGTTTATGTAAGATTGTATTTCTAATTTTGTGTTTATCTGATTATTTGTCTTTGGGGATGGCTACTAGGTTTGTGATATTAAAAAAAAATCCTTAATATTCTTGTGTTCAAATTAGTTTAAATTACCTTGTCACAAGATATCACTTCTTTCTCTCTCTCTTTCCCCTCTCCCCCCTCTCCCCTCCTTTCTCCCCCTCCTCTCTCTTCTCCTCTTTCTCCCCTCTCCTTCCTCCCCTCTCTCTCTTTCTGTCTCTCTCTCCTCTCTTTAGTGTGTGTATGTCTCTCTGAGTCTCAGACTCTTGTCTTTCTCTGTGCATTTCCATTTTAGTCTCAATCTCTGTCATTCTCTGTATGTGTCTCTTTTTTGGTATTGTAATTTTTTTTAGGTTTTAATTTGTTAATTATTTTGAATTTAACAAACATCAAGTATATTAGTATTTCGGTGTAGAACAGAAAAAAGAGGTTGATCATGAAATTGCGAATCTTTGTTGTGTTCAGCTTCCTTTTCATTATAAACATATAGTGAATTCAACATGTAACTTTCAGTGCCATCCTGCTAATGTATGATTCTTCTGGCCTTTCTTCACTTCTGTGTAGTTTTTTAATGTTTAAAAGCTCATCTTTTCTTTTTCTTTCCTTTTTTGGGGCTCTCTCATTCCAATCATCTTTCTCCCATTCCTCACCTCCATTTGGAAGGAGGAGGATAAAGAAGAAGGAATAATAGCCTCTGAAGAGTAAGAAAAACACATTAAGATTATTTCTGAAAATGTATATATCATTCTGCAGTTTCAGTCCAACACCTCTCTTTTTCTCCTTGTTATTCACCTTTTAGAATAACTCTTCTAAATTCTTAAATTGTTTCTCTCTTCACATTTTAAGGAAAAATCAAAATCTCTCCTCCTTTTAAGCAAAAATCCTAACTTGCCACATTATTCTGGTATTTTTTATTTCTCTACCCTTGGTATAGAACAAGATCTAAGAGCTAACCCATTTTAAAGTGAATATGGCTTTCAGTAAAAAAATTGTTTGTATTAAATTGTTGAATGAAGATAATTGTATCCTTTTTCTTTTTAAAAATAAAATTCATTAAATGTTTTTCAGTTACTTAACTTTGTCCCATATAATGATTTTGTCAAAGAAACCAGTATGTCCCTCATATATGAAAATGGTGTTCTCTAAAGGAATGGCTTGTCTTGAGTCAGCCACTCTTTGACCTGGTTCCTCTATTAGTGATTGGTGGCATATGACACCAGCCAGTAGGGAAGGTCCCTTAGCTCAGTTGGTTAGACCACAATATTGAACAAATTAGTAAAAAGGTTCTTTGTATTTATGTTAAATACATCTTTTATTTTCCCAACAGAATCTGACCAATATTTCTGATGATGTCATAAATCTTCATATTTTACCCCCACAAACCAAATATTTTGAGATCAAGTACATTAAAAAAGTAAGTGTTATTGAAACCTATTTCCTTCTGTTACCTCTCATGCTCATTTTTAGTTTCTTTGTCACCTGTCAGTCTCTGATTTTACTGTGCTTTTTATTGCAAAAAATGGGGTGATATCTGGCAACCATAAATTGATGAGAACTCACTTGATCTTGCAGCATCGTCTTGTTCCTGGTCTGTCCCTTAAAGTGAAAGTTGAATTTTCTCCAGATGAATGGCGTTATTATTATGATTGTATCCACATTCACTGTCAGGTAAGTTTCTAAAATGTCTATAAGAACTGAGGTTTTAGGTACAAATATAAGAAAATGGATGAATGCTGTGGAGTTTTGTTTTGTTTTGGGTAGCAAAATGCTTTTATTAACCCATCAGCATTTTTGGAACTTGTAAAGGGATTAAGTGATTTAATGAATGAAGGACCTAGCCTGTGAGTGAAGCAAACTGATGCTTAATCCTTGCACTTGTAATAATAACCTTATGGGGCAGCTAGGTTGCACAGTGGTTAGAGCACCAGCCCTGAAGTCAGGACGACATGAGTTCAAATCTGGCCTCAGACACTTAACATGTCCTAGCTGAGTGACCCTGGGCAAATCACTTAACCCCAACTGCCTCAACAAAAACAAAAAAAAATAACAACCTTATCCCATCTTTCTGTGTCTTCATCTTTCCAGTTTTCTCATACCTAAAAGTTATTGTACCACTTCAGGTGTCAACCCTAACAAGATGATTAATTGTTTAACATACATAAACTCTTTAGGTGAGAGGCAATGTGAAGGCATAGTGGATAGAGAGAAGGCTGCCTTTGAAACCAGAAAGACTTTAATTCATGTTCAGTCTCTGATATATACTGGTTGGGACCCTGGAAAAATCACTTAACTGATCAGTGTTCTCTGGGTAACTCTCTAAGAAAAGATATAGTCCTGACATGATAGGGGAAATTTCTCTTTGGGGACTTTCAATATCAATGAAATCACAAGGCCAATCCCTGGCCCTGATTCTTTAGGTAGCAAAACCTTTTTTTAAAGGGTTTTTTTTTTAAGTAACAGTTTGGGGTAGAACTATACACCTGTCAGATTGGCTAAGATGTTAGGAAAAGATAATGATAAATGTTGGAGGGACTGTGGGAAAATTGGGACACAAATGCATTGTTAGTGGAGTTGTGAAATGATCCAATCATTCTGGAGAGCAATTTGGAACTATGCTCAAAAAGCTATCAAACTGTGCATACCCTTTCACCCAACAGTGTTTCTATTGGGCCTATATCCCAAAGAGATCTTAAAGGAAGGAAAGGGACCCACATGTGCAAAAATGTTTGTGGCAGCCCTTTTTGTAGTGGCAAGGAACTGGAAAGTCAGTGGATGCCCATCAGCTGGGGAGTGGCTGAATAAGTTATGATATATGAATATAATGGAATGTTACTGTAATATAAGAAACGATCTGCAGAATGATTTCAGAAAGACCTGGAGAGATTTACATGAACTGATGCTAAGTGAAGTGAGTAGAGCCAAGAGAACATTGTACATAGGGACAGAAGATTATATGATTATCAAGTGACTTGGTTCTTTTCAAGAATGAGGTGATTTAAGCCAATTCCAATAGACTTGTGATGGAGAGAGCCATCTGCACCCTAGAGAGGACTATGGGGACTGAATGTGGATCAAAATGTAGTATTTTCACCTTTTTTTTGCTGTTGTTTGCTTGTTTTTTTCTTTCTCATTTTTT
>JAJPUD010030343.1:0-13234 GCA_023553655.1 Myrmecobius fasciatus
GTGTGTGTGTGTAACGGAGAGAAAACTAGTATGACTGGGTCACCAAGTGTGGAAAGGGAAGTACCAAAAAATGTAAAATGAGACTGGAAAGACACACTGGGACCAAGTGGTGCAGGAGCTTTAAAAGCTAAATAGAAGAATGTATATTTTATTCTAGACATGACAAGGAATCACTGGTATTGATTGACTGAAGAGACACATAGTCAGATCTTCATTTAATAAAAATCACTTTGGCAGCAGGATGGCCTGGATGGGAGACACTTGAATCAGGGAGATAAATGGGCAGACTGTTGCCATATCTAAGTAAGAGGTAGCCTGAACTAAGGTGGTAGCTTTGTGAATGGAGAAAAGGGTGGGAGGCAAGAGATGAGCATAGCAATGACAAGATCAGACAACTGATTGGATATTTGTAGTGAAGGAGAAAAAGAAGTTAAAAGAAAATTCTAAGATCTTGAACCCCACATACTTAAACAAAATAAAGAAGAGGGGAGGTTTAGGGGAAAGATTGTGATTTCTGGTTTAGACATGTCACGTCTGGGATGTGTATAGGACACCAGTTTGAAATGTGCAGTAGTCAATTGGTGATGTAGGACTGAAGCTCAGGGGAAAGATTGGGGATGGACAAGTATATCTAGGAGTCATCTGCATAGGAATGATAGGTAAAGCTTTGGAAGCTGAAAAACAGAGAACCTTGGGAAACACGGTCAGGCATTGCCTGGATGATGAACCAGAAACAAAAGACTGAGAAGTAAGAGTTACACAGGGAGGGGATAAACCAGGATGGAGAAATGTCATGACAATGTAGAGGAGACTCCAGAAGGAGAAGGCAGTTGACCCTGTCAAAGGTGGTCTAAGAAGGATTAGGACTGGACAAAAACCATTAGATTTGCCAATTAAGAGGTTATTAGGATCTTTGAACAGAGTACTTTCAGTTGAACTTTTTCAGTTGAGTGAGGAAGTTGGAGTATTCCTCTGTAAGATACATATTCTTTTTTGTTCTTAAATTAATTTTTCCTAATCTCTTTTTTAAGCTTCTATCTTAGCTATGCATTGCATATGCAAACTAATCTGTGAAAGATGGGTAAGGATGCCATTTCAGTGGACTACATCTACTTTTAAATGAGCTTGTTCACCTATAATTCAGCAGTGTAGCATAGCTGCCAAAACAGTGTATATTTTGACTATATTAGTCCTAATTAGAGTCACCCAAATAAGGAAGAATATCTATTACCACAACACATCTTACCTGATCTTGGTTTTAGAAAAAATTTTCTAATTGTTAGACTTTCCTTCAGACTTCATTTCTCATATTTTTAGACCTTCTAAATTGTCTAAATTGTCTAAAAAGTCTAAATTGACCCTTGTAAATGAAACTCAGCACTGAAAAAAATCTTTCTACCTCTAGCTATGATGGTGTTTTTTTGTTGTTCTTGTTCTTATGAGTTCATGAAAGAAGGATATAGAGAGAAAGAAGAAAGTGTAGGATAGAGCAGAATCCTAAGGGACAAACATACTTAGAGATGGAAGATGGATAAAGAACTAGAAAAAGATTCTGAAAAGGTACAAACATGGAGAAGGGTAAGCAGAAGAGTGCAATGTCATGGAAACTAAGGGAGGAGAATGTCCAGGAGGAGGGGATGGTCAGTAATATCAAAAGTTGAGGGGAGCAAGGAGAATAAGTTATGAGAAAAATTCATTGAATTCAATGGCTAAGATGTCCTAGATATGGAGACACACACACACACACACTCTCTCTCTCTTTCTCTCTCTCACTAATTCCTTACCAGAATTCTAGTCTTACATTCTCAGCAACCTGCTGGACATCTCTATCTGGATATCCAATTGTCATCTTGTATTCAATATGTTCAAAATTGAATTAATCCCCATCTCACCTCATTCTCAACCTGCTTTGAATCCAGACTTCTCTGTTTCTGTTGTGAGCTACAACATCCTACTAATAACCTAAGTTTCTATGATCTTGAAGTCATTGTACACTCTTCCCTCTGTCTTACCTCCCATATCCAGTTATTTGCTAAGTGTGTCCCATCTCTACCAGTTTTCTTACATTTCTTTCTAGGTCTCCACTTGCACAGCCTCATTAAAATTCTTAACATCTCTTACCTGGACTGTTAACTTCCTAATTGATCTCTCTGCATCCAGTATTTTTTTCTCTGATCTATCCTTTATATAGCTGCCAAAAATCATCTTCCTAAGGCACCAGAATGATCATATTATTCTTCATTTAAAACAACAACAACAACAATACACACACACCCATTAGCAGCTTTCTTGGATAAAATATAATTTCCTCAGTTGCATTTACAGCCCTTCACAATTTAAACCTGTCTTTCTAGCTTTATTTCACACACACTCCAAACTGGATAACTTACTGTTCTCTGAGCCAAACATTACAACTCCT
Organism: Myrmecobius fasciatus; assembly: GCA_023553655.1. Taxonomy (NCBI): domain Eukaryota; kingdom Metazoa; phylum Chordata; class Mammalia; order Dasyuromorphia; family Myrmecobiidae; genus Myrmecobius; species Myrmecobius fasciatus. The sequence goes on from JAJPUD010030343.1 coordinate 2,420, forward strand.
ATACTCATGAACATTCTGAATTCACACTTTATACCTGGCAACTAAGTATTCCTTAATACTTCCTCTTTGAATCCATTTCTTTCTTCAAGGCTCAGCTCAGCTACCACATGCTCTGAGAAATCTTCTTTGAATCAGTCCCCTAGTTTTGAGTGTTCTCCATCTGTAATTAAGCTTATTTACTTATGTGCAGACAGTTCCTTCCCTACTCCTCCCAGCAGAATGTAAGCTTCTTAAGGTCAGAGAGGAACTGTTTTATTTTGTCTTTGTAACATCATACGTAATAGAAATTTTAAAAATGTTTGTTAAATTGAATTCTACAGTTTCCTTAAAAAATGTTCCTCATTGTGTCATATGGAAATTAATTTTGATTACAAACCTGGAAGCTCTCAATTTCAGATCTTGCTGTAGTTTATAAACATAATACAGAATGTGTATGGGAATGAAGAGGCCATTAAGGTTTCTACTTAATCAGCTGTTTAGACTTAGTCTAATTATATGATTTAGAGCTAGGATGGACTTTAGAGATCATCTAGTACAAGTTCTTCATTTTAAAAATAAAGAAGGGGCAACTAGGTGGCACAGTGGATAGAATACCAGCCCTGAAGTCAGGAGGACCTGAGTTCAAATGTGGTTTCAGACACTTAACACTTCCTGGCTGTGTGACCCTGGGCAAGTCACTTAACGCCAAAGGCCTCAGCCAAAAAAAAAAAAAAAAAAAGAAAGAAAAGAAAAGGTAATTGAAACCCAAAGAGGTAGAGTGACTTTAGTGTGGTCACAAAAGTAATTAAGTGGCCAAGTTAAAATTTGAGTCTAGGTCATTTTACTCCAAATAATAGCAAAAGTCATATAATACATTAATTTTTAAAGTGCTTAACTTATATTATCTCATTTGATTTTCATAACATCTTTTTAGGTGAATAATAGCTTTTCTTATCACCATTTTACAGTTTGGGAAACTAGGCTCCAAGAAGTTTTAACAGGTGGTAGATAACTGAAGTGTGTTAGAGCATAAGTCTCTCCTTTTCATGTCCAGTGCTGTTTCCTTATAGCTTCTCAATGTATTTATCAATCTGAGTTTCTGTACTCCCTTTCTATTTAATGTTATCATTTATAGTCTAGTAGGAAAGATTATCTATTTCCTGTGGTGAATTAATATTTTAATTTGTTTTTCTCAATGTGTTAAACCGGTTTTGAATGATAACAAAGGAGAATCAGAAGCTCGTACCACCATTTATTTAATCTCTAGAATAAAAGTTCTTAACCTTTAGTTCCTTTTGGTAACTTGGTGAAGCCTTATAATTCTCTTCTCAGAATTATGTTTTTAATTGCAGAAAAAAAGTATTAATTGGGTTATAAATGAAATTGATTGTCTGACATACAGTGATCAAAATGTATATTTTTAAAAAAACTGAAATTAATAACCCTCAAGTTCAGATACTCCTTCATTAGAACGTCTTGAGCTAATTTGCACTTTAGTGCCTTTGCCGTTTTCAAGTTAGCATTCTTGACTGCCTCACCTCTCACTTTTGCTACTGTTCATTTAGCAAGCTGTCTCTGGAGGCTTCCCCTTTTGTGGTCAGGCAGAAAACCACATTCATTATTCAGAAAAACTGAAGTTGCTGCTTTAAGAACTTTTAACAGGAAAAGCTTCTTGCAAAGGAAAAATGGGATAATATGGTGAGAACCTCAAAACTGTATTATATTCAGGAAAAATGTATTGATAGAAACTTCTTAAAGACAGTTTTTATTTCATTGTATACATCTATTTTCCTTAAAGAGTCTATAAAATGAAGGGCTAGGGCTAGGTTATGATCCTTTTTAGCTCTGGAATCTAATTCTATGAGAGGTTAGAAAAGACTTAACAAATGTTAATGTACATACTTTTCTGTGGACACTTCAGAAGCTTAAAATTTCTTTAAAATATATTATAGTTCTTTCTATTTGTGTGTGTGTATGTTTCAATACAACAAGCATTTATTGAATGTCCAACATTGGGAGGCAGAATGGTACAATGGAAAGGATTTGGAGTCAAATGATCTGGCTTCAAATCCTAGTTCCACCATTATTAAATAGTTGAAGGCCATTTTTGTAATCTTGGGAAAATTGCTTACTCTTTTATAGCCTCAGTTCCCTCATCTGTAAAATCACTGTGGGGAACTACATGATCTCTGGGTTCCCTACCAGCTCTAAATCTCTGATACTGTGAATTGTTTGAAATGAATGGCACTGTTAAAAAAAAAAATAAAAAAGTTTATTGCATTTGATTCAAATGAAGTTAGGAAAGGAGAATCCAATTTAGTATAATTTTGGAAAACTCATACTTGGCATATCTTGCAATTTCATCATTCTCTAAATTAAGAGACGCTTATTTTCTCCTGATGAACTTGGTAAAGAAACTTCTATCCTCTTTCATGTTTTACCCCTTTAACTGAATCCCAGTACTTCTTTCATTGCTACTTTGCTATTTAGATTTTTTTTCCCTGTTGTTCTCAAAAGTTTATTCATTTGAGCTGAAATCTAAGATGGGGGAAAAATGCTTGCCCTTTGTATTCTTTTCTTGTGGTGGGGTTGTGTATTGTATCACTCCCAGTGGCAGTGCAACAAGTTTCATTTGGATGTTTAGCCAGCCTGGAGATCTGTCCATTGCTTCATATGTTCTGCCATCTTGATAAGCATCATAATCTTTATAAGCAAGATGACACCAGTGATTGGGATTTTCAGCTCTCCCCATCTTGTGTTTGTTTTCTATAAGTACAAAGAGTATAAAGGTCACATGGGATCAAAACGTCTAGCATTTTTATTACTGAGCATAATCCCTAATGGTGTGCCAAGGATAGTCGGCAATTTGATCTTTATTGACTCTGCCATCTCAGAAAATAAAGAAAATTGTCAAAAAGTGAAAAGAGTAATTGGGAGTAGCTACTGTGGAAGAAGCTGTCATGAGGGAGATTGATTCAGTTGTGGCAGAGTAGCATTATTGATTGTGAGTCTTTAGCGAATTAAAAAAGCTATATACTTTAATCCTTTTTTTTTTTTTTTAATTGTGACAACTAGGAATGTTCAGTTAGAATAAAGATCTTCTTGGAAATGGTAAATTTGAAAATTTCAGTGATTTCTCAAGAATTTACTTTAGAAAAGTGTTAGAAGGCAGAAATGGGGGGATTTCTGTGTTATTCTTTGAGAATATTAGAAAAGTATATCCCCAAACTTGGATATATAGAGAGTTGGCTCCTTCTCACTCTGCTTTTATTATTAAACTGCTGTTTTGATCCAAAATATTAGGTCAACAGATCATATTCACTACCTAGCATAGTTTCTTGAACACAACAGGTGCTTGAGAAATAATGTTTTAATGAGTGAAGAATCAACAGTGTTTCACAAGATTTTGTAATACTTAGGCAGTATTAAGTTTGTGTTTTGTTGTACCATTTGGTCTCATTTGATGAAATTTGGCTGGTTGTTCATACTCATAAATGCCAGAGTCTTTAAAAGAGAAAGAATTATGAATAGTTTAATTAGGGTCAAGTTGCAGCTTCTCAGTTAAATCATTTATTAAGCCAAGTTTTCTTCATTAGTCATTACTATCTGCCAGGAAGGGAGAATGTGCATTAATTTTGTGGATACATGTAAATTATATCCCTTTTCATTTCTTAATTTAGATATGCTAGATTTTTTTTCATAGTGACAGTTATAGTTGAGGCATGAGGGCTCATAAGCTAGCAAACAATTAACCTATATGATATAATTAATTCAGTTTAGTCAGGCAACAATTTACTATACACTAGTCACAGTGCTAAATGCTAGTGTTATAAAGTCAGAAGCATTGTCCCTATTTTTAAGGAACTTATATACTTTTTATTTTTTCTCAATTTCATATAAAAAATTTTTTACTATTTGTTTTTCAAAATTTTCTGTTACAAATTCCTTCCCTCTCTTCCTTCTCTCCCCCCCAGAAAGCAAACAATTTCACATAGATTATACTTTGAAGTCATGTAAAACATTTCCATTTTAGCCCTATTGCAAAAGAAAATACAAATTTAAAAAGCCCAAGAAAAATAAAATTTAAAAAGTATGCATCAATCTGCATCCAGATTCTATCGATCCCTTCTCCAAGTAGGATTCACATTCCAGTGGGAGAGACAACATATAAATTGATGTGTATATAAAAGATATGGAGAGAGACAATAGGTGGAAAAAGATTTACCTGAACTGCTGCTGAGTGAAGTGAGCAGCATCAGGAGAACATTGTACACAGTAACAGCAACATTGTACACAGTAACAGCAACATTGTGAGATGATCAACTCTGAGAAAGATTAGGGCTACATTTATAGATCTGGAGATCATTTGCATGGAAGTGATCATTGAACCCATGAAAGCTAATGAGATCACAAAGCAAAATAGTTCTTAACCTTTTTTTTAGTCATGCTTTTGGCAGTCTAATGAATGTTATGGACCCTTTCTCAGAATTGTTTTCAAATGCATAAACAAAATAAATTGAATTACAGATAAAATGATATTCAAATACAATTATTAAAATATTTTTCAAAAACAAGTTCATAGGCTCCAAGGTTAGAACCTCTGATTCAGGAAAAAAAGAGAAGGCCCAGTCAATACAGAACAACAATAATATAAAAGAATTGTTAACTTATTTTTATCTCCTGAAAGGAAGGTGATAAGCTACAGAAAGAGCGGGGCACTTATAAATATGGATAATATAGGAATTTTGTTTGATTACATATATATTTCAAGGGTTTTGTTACTCTTTTGTTTATGAGGGATAGATGGGAAGGAAGACAAAAAGTACTTGTTATTTGAAAAAAAAAACCTAAAAAATCCTTAGTTAACAGCAACACTTTCTTGGTGAGAATATTTATACTCATATTCATTTTATTTAATACTAGCTCAGAAAACAAGAGTTATTTTTTCATTCCACACAAGTTTGATAACTATGTTTTGTCTTTTCATTAAGATTGTCATGGATTTTAAGCACCCAGATGGTTACACAGTGTCAGTTATGCTACCTCAACGGAGTTTACTGGTGATGACAGGAGAATCTAGATACCTTTGGACCCATGGGTAGGTGTTGAGACATTTATGTTGATATTAAATTTGTCTCAGAGAATTCTTAGGTAGAAGTACTCAGAGATTGTTTACTCCAACCCTCTCCTTTTACAGAGCAAAAACCTGGAGTCTGGTGGTGGGAGGGTGGGGAGAGCCAGGTTGGGAGGGTAAGTGGCTTGTCTGCTATTCCAAAGAAGTACATTCTCTAAGTAAGACATTTCGTTCCTTCTTAACTTGGCTTATGAATAATTTTGTGTGAGTAATTTTGTTATGAGAGACCCAAATGAGAGCTACTGCAACCTTTTAAAAAGGTAGATTGCTATGTGAAAATTTTTTTGCTTCTTTGTAATGACGTTATACAGTTGAACCATGCTGTAAGATTCATTTAGCTTTTTGCTCAGACCTTAAATGCAACATTTTACCACTTTTGCAAAAATTAAAAGAAACTATGAATTGGTTATAAAAATTGACCAATCATGACCTCTTTAAAAGTAATCTGATTTGGGGGCAGCTATATGGCACAGTGGATAGAACATTGGCCCTGAAATCAGGAGGACCTGAGTTCAAATCCGACCCCAGACACTTCAAATTTTTCTCCCTCTGTCCCCAATTCCATCCCTCAACAGCAAGTAATCCAGTATAGGTTAAATGTGTAATTCTTCTAAACATATTTCCATATTTATCATGTTGCACAAGAAAAATCAGGTCAAAAGGGAAAAGAATGTTGCTCAGTTTTTAATTAGTAATTCCAGCCCTGACATTTTATAGTAGATGAGCTGTTGAAGGGGAGTGTGACCATATGCCCTAATGGTTTAGTAATAAACTTGGAACTGAGGACCTTGGGAATGTATCTCTTTAACTTGATTACAGTTGTTGTTCATACCTTCTTAACTTATTAAGGAATTTCCTCATTTAAAACCTCAAAAAAATGAAAACATTTTCCCCATGTAACTATTTTTAAATTATTTATTATTAATATTATAGTAAATTAATTAAATTAAAAATATAATTATAATTTGTTATCAGTATTTTATTTGTAAACATATTTTATATACCTGTATACCTGAGGTCATGTGGAAAGGGGTTATAAGTGGAAAAAGTTTAAGAACCCTACGATATGAAAACCCATATGCATATACATACATTTATAAATATATCTACATATACACATGTACATATATTTATATATATGTGTGTGTGTATCTGTGTGTGTATACATACATACAGAGAGAGAGAGAGCGAATGAGCGCACATTATGGTTTATATCATTTGTTGGGCAATAATGACACTCTTTTGTTTTAAAAAGTTACTTATTTTACTTTTTATATCTCTCTACATTTACCTTCTCTTCCCACATAGACTTCTTCAGATTAGAGTATCTTATACTTCTTTAAATCCCCACAATGTGTAACTTAGGACCTTATATAGTCAGTAATTTTGATTGCAAGCAGCTAATAAAGCAGTTTCTAGCTCCTAGTGTAGAATGTACTGTATCTTTATAAATTAGTTTTTGGGGCATTATAATATTTAGTTAACTTTTTTCCTTATTACAATGTTATAAAGAAAAATACATCATTAATTATTATTATTATTATTTTGCTTTTTGCTGAGGTTTAATTGAGGTTAAGTGACTTGCCCAGGGTCACACAGCGAGGGAATGTAAGGTCCTCCTGACTTCAGGGCTGGTGTTCTATCCACTGCACCACCTAGCTGCCCCTAGTTATTATTATTATTTTTTTTAAAAGATGTTGAATAAAATTAAGATAAAATGTATGATTATGGGTAGAGCTCATTTAAAAAAAAAAAAAAGAAGAAGAAGAAGAACTTTACAAAGCCAGACAAAAGATGATAGTACTGAAAGCTCTGAAAACTGGTAGTGAAGCTTTTCTTTCTATTGGTCTTTGCCAAAATTAAATTAGGTTTGCTGATATTTACTTAAATCAGTATTCAATTGAATGAATTCTCTTCAGGGAATAAAAAATTCTGAAGTCAGGTTGATTTTAGGAAAACATGGAAAGAGTCAAGTGAAATAATGAAAGAGAAATGAGCAGAACCAAGACAACATTGGATACAGTTGCCAACAAGACTGTTCAAAAGAAAAATAGATGGTTTGGAACTTAAAATATGACCTTACAAAATTAAATTTAAAAAAAGAACTCAGAAGTCATCAAAGATAAAGGATCTTTAATAGAAAGGAAGTCCTTAAAAAGAATAATTAATTTTGTTGAAAAGCAGATCAACTCTTTTGCTTCTGGAAAGGAGATGTGAATCTACTTTCTTACAGCTTCACTTACAATTCTTGTCTGTAACATTTTTTAAACCACAATATCCCACCTAGACCACCATTCCCTTCTCTGTGTTGCCTTCACTTACAAGTTCCTTAAATTTAGAGACTGTCTGAGACTGTTTTTGGTTTTGCACTTCTTTCCTCCATATTGAGCACCAAGCTTGGCACATAGTAAGGGCTTAATAAATACTTAAAAAAAAATTTATTATTCATTCATTTATCTAAAATTCATTATTGGTTTAAATTGTCTAGAAAGAGGTCCAAGGTGCTGACTTATTCTTTTAAATCTCCTAGGTTCAAAATTATAAATTTAATCCCTTTCAAAAATTAGCAGCCAATTTCTGTTTACTTGTACTTCCCACAAATTACCTTCTTCTTTCAAATCATAACTTCAGGACTTAATAACTTGTGTGACTAGGGGCAAGTCTTTTACCTTTCTGGTTTTCTCAGTATAAGATGGAGATGTTTACCATCAACTTCTTGGCTCTGTTGAAAAGAAAGTGTTATAAACTTTAAACTACATGAACAGAAGTGGTTATATAAATCTGTTTTTATTCTCTAGTATTGTTTCAATTTGTATACAATATTTAGAAGTCATGTATTCATTTCCACACCATCCTTTCATCCCATTCAAAATCTAGATTTCTTTCAAGATCTACCTGCCTTGATCATCCCAGACCACAGGAATTATACCCTCCTTTAAAATGTTAACAGAATATTCTACTACTTGGCTATATACTGCCATATATAAAGTGGTCCAGAAGCCTTAATGAACCTGTAAGCTTTAATAACTTCAAAAATTTAAATGCAGTAAACTTGCAAAAGTATCATTCAGAAGTTCACTATTTAAATTTCTTAATTTACTTTTGTGAATTTTGATTAATAACTTAAAATTTTTAATTTTAACAAGATGAGATACCCTGGTATTGCATTGTGACAGTTTCTAGGTGACACTTTCTTAAATCAGTGGATTGAGAGAAGTTCTTTTTTTTTTCGCCACCTCAGTCACCTGATCTTTCTCCATGAGCCTTTTCTTGTGAGGACACATAAAAGCTGTTGTGTTTGCATCAAAATCTAGTTCTTTTGGTGATTTTTGGGATTATGAATTCAAACCTTTCTGTCACTAGGCAACAACTGACAAAATTTTTACAAACTTCAAAAATCTACCCCAACAAGGTATACTACAAGATGGTGGTTATATTGAATTTTTAATAAGCACATCAATATTTTAAATAATAATTAACTTTTTAATGGGGAGATGAACTTGTAGCATTTATACTTCTGAAGTAATTAAAGTTTAAAATCTCACTAAAACTTTTGGGACATTGTATATTGTCTTTTCTATACATACATATCTTCTAACCTGCTGACTATAAATTTATAGTAGGCAAAGATCATATCTTCTACTTTTTTTCTCGCAATGCTTCTCTCAATGTTTTTGCACATAGTGGTTGCTTAGTGTGTTTTTATTTCAATTCATGTGTTATCCAGTTTATATTTTTTATCATTTAATGTGAAATATTTCATTAAGATAAAATGCTAACAAGTCTTTGTACTTTCATTTTTTTTTAATTTTTATTTTTTTTTACAAAAAGAATCACACCCAGAAAATTTGATGTTATTCAGGCATCTCAGGGACAGAAAAGTGGAGTTATCACTAGTGATGCTGGAAACTTAACATTAAATAAAAGAGGAGTTCGGACCTCATTTACATTTAGAAAAGTGAGGAGAACACCTTGTGACTGTAGTAAGTATGTAACTTCTACTGTTAAATCAAGAATGAACAATGAAAGGGTCACATTGAAAAAATAAATAAAAACAAAATATTCTTTGCACAGTTATTGGTCTGAGCACAAATTTGTTGGTTGTCAAGATTCAAAATTACTTCTCATTAACCCAACAGGGGAGCTGCATGTGACAGATTGTTACATACTAGTTTACCATTAAGGGGAATAAATACTGATTTGTTTTTAGTTGACTTGGAACCGTGGAAAGGTGGGGGGAAAGTATATTAATAATTGGCAAGAGGCAGCTAGGGGACACAGTGGATGCGTTTATTCACCAGCCCTGACATCAGAAGGACCTGAGTTCAAATCTGGCCTCAGACACTTAACACTTCCTAGCTGTGTGACCCTGGGCAAGTCACTTAACCCCAATTGCTTCAGCAAAATAATAATAATTGGCAATTAGTATTTTACAAATATTATTTCACTTTACCATTAAAACAGTACTCTGAGGAAGGTAATATTGTCTCTGTTTACAGGTAACAGATGTGTTGATAGAGATGCTTATTAAATTTAATGATTTTAAGCTTAGTAAAATAATTCTTTATTTTTCTAAAGGGAGCTTAAAGCATAACATTTCTTATCGATGAATGAGTATTTATTTAAACAGTTTTATATGCCTGATACCTTTCTGGTTGTTTTGGGGGATCCTGAAAAGTAGAAGGCATTCTAGAAGTTTAGATCTAATTTTAGAGATAAGTTTTATTGGGAAAATATTTCTTTGACACCTTGCTAATGTGACACTGATGTATTTAACAAGTCCTTATTCAGAGGGTTAGTTTTATAAGTTTATTTTTGTTTTGGAGTCCAAAGCCACCCAACAGAAAGTTATAGTACAGATTTAGAGAATTTTTTTTTTATTATTTTTAGTAATAGAAGTAGCTTTTAACTTGGTTAGTCAGATGTTGTTTGTTTGTTTGTTTGTTTTTTTAAATTGCTTTTTGCTGAGGCAGTTGAGGTTAAGTGACTTGCCCAGAGTCACACAGCTAGGAAGTGTTAAGTGTCTGAGTGTCTGAGACCAAATTTGAACTCAGGTCCTCCTGACTTCAGGGCTGGTGCTCTATACACTGTGCCACCTACCTGCCCCCAGATGTTCATAATTTCTAAGAAAATCAAAATGATTGAAATGATAATTAATTGCATTCAGTCAAAATTCAGAGAGGATACATTCTACTCTATCACTAAGGGTTTTATTGCTTATGAGCACTTTATTTTCTAGAGGAATTAATAATGACCATTTGTAGTGGTTTCTTTTTTAACAAAAATTAATAAGAAATTTCATGCATATCAGTTTAAAATTGATTTTTTATATTCTATCTCATTCAGGTTACCCTTTGTTCTGTGACAGTCAGAGTCGTCGTCAAAATGAAACTTTCCCCTCCTTCCCAGAGAATGACAAAGAAGCCTCAGAACTGGAACAGGAATATGTCCACAGAGTTTACGAGGAGATAGCAGAGCACTTTAGCAGTACAAGGCATACCCCATGGCCCCAGATTGTGGCATTCTTGAAAGATTTACCAAAGGGCTCAATAGTGGCAGATATTGGGTGTGGAAATGGAAAATATCTAGGCCTGAATAAAGAGATATATATGGTAAGTCAACTTTCTTGATTTTCTTGAGTTTTTTTTGAAAATAGTTATCTTACTCCCATGTGATATAGGTTTTTTTTTGTTTTTTTTTTT
>JAJPUD010030344.1:0-13234 GCA_023553655.1 Myrmecobius fasciatus
TTTGACCCAGCAGTGTTTCTACTGGGCCTATATCCCAAAGAGATTTTAAAGGAGGGAAAGGGACCCACATGTGCAAAAATGTTTGTGGCAGCCCTTTTTGTAGTGGCAAGAAACTGGAAATTGAAAAGATGCCCATCAATTGGAGAATGGCTGAATAAATTATGGTATATGAATTTTATGGAATATTATTGTTCTGTAAGAAATGACCAACAGGAGGATTTCAGAGAGGCCTGGAGAGACTTGCATGAACTGATGCTGAGTGAAATCAGCAGAACCAGGAGAACATTATACACAGCAACAAGACTATACGATGATCAATTTTGATGGACATGGTTCTCTTCAACAATGATGTGATTCAAACCAGTTGTGCTGTGATGAAGATAGTCATATACATCCAGAGAGAGGCATGTGGGAACTGAGAGTGAACCAGAACACAGCATTTTAACGCTTTCTGTGAATATTTCCATGCATTCTGTTTTCCTTCTTAGGTTGTTTTTTTATCTTCTTCTCTTTCTAGATCTGATGTTTCTTGTGCAGTAAGATAACTGTATAGATATGTATACATGTATTGTATTTGTCATATAATTTATCCTATCTAGCATGTATTAGATTACCTGTCATCTAGGGGTGGGGGTGGGGGGAGGGAAAGGAAAAGCTTGGGAAAAAAAAAGTTTTTTTGCAAAGGTCAATGTTGAAAGGTCACTCATATGTTTTGCAAATAAAAAGCTTTATAAAAAAAATAAAAAAAAAGATCTGTCAGCTTCCACATTAAAGGATCGAAGGGCCTGGAATCAGATATTCCGAAAGGCAAAAGAACTTGGATTACAGTCAAGAATAACTTATCCAGCTAGAATGAGCATTATCTTCCATGAAAGAAGAGGGTCATTCAATGATACAGGAGAATTTCACCTATTTCTAATGAAAATACCAGATCTGAACAAAAAATCTGACCTCCAAACACAGAACTCAAGAGAAGCATAAAAATGTAAAAAGGAAAAAAAAAAACTCTTGAGAACTATATTTCTACTATGGGTATACTTAAACTATGAGAGTATAATTTGATTTTACTTTGATAATAATGGAAAAGAAAGTAGTGGTAGAAGGGCTATCATACTGGAAAAAGAGGGGAAAGGAGGTAAAATAAAGTTAAAAAAAGGAGGTAAAATAAGGTAAAATCTCATGAAAGGCAAAGAAAACAGTATAATTGAGGGAAAGAAGGGAGGGAGAAGAGCATTGTTTAAATCTCACTGTCATCAGATTGGGCTCTAAAAGAGTACATCAGACACAATTGGTTTCACAGAAAAACTTGTCCCTCTTTATAGGGAACTAGGAGGGAAAGGAGGAAAAGAAAAAGACAGGGAAAATAGAAAAATTAGGGGAAAGGTGTAAAAAAGAGGGAGGGGTACTAAAGGGGGGAGGACTGTTAGAGGGAGGTGGTGATCAAAAACAAAATACTGGGGAGGGAGGAAGGGAAAAGTGGAAAGGAAAGAGAAAAACATAACTTTGGACAAATAAAATGGCAGGAAATACAGATTTAGTTATTTTAACTGTGAATGTGAATGGGATGAACTCTCCCATAAAGCAGAAGCTGATAACAGACTGGATTAAAAGCCAGAATCCTTCAATATGTTGTTTAGAAGAAACACATCTAGAAAAAGCATGGGGCGGAGCCAAGATGGCGGAGTGAAAACGTGACTCTCTGCGTCTCCTCTGATCTTCTCTCAAACCAACAATAAAATAAGCCTCTGAACTGATCTTCAAGTCAACGAATTTAGAAATACTTGGATACTGCTTGCTGATACCTCTGAATAGCTTCACATCAGGTTTGTCTATCTCGGATAAAGGGATAAAGAGTGGTGTAGGCCGGAAGTGAGGGTGGGACTCAGCTCAGCTCATTGTGGCAAAAAACGCCAAACTCCAAAATCCAAACACCTAGAGTTTATCTGAGGCATTCAGGACACTCTGCCCGGATTGGGGGCAGGTGTTCTGGCAGACTTGCCTTGTTTAAGGAGTAATTTGGACTTAGTCCTAGCCCCCACCGGCCCAGTACCTTAAATTAATTCGCCAAATTGCCCCAGGCCAAGGAGCTTTAGCCGAGGTTTTTCCAAACCTTAAAGAGATATACATGCTGTTTAAAAAAAAATGAAGAGGCAAAAGAGAGCTCTCACCATAGACAGCTTTTATCGATACAGAGAAGGGCTGACCCCAGATTCTGAGTTTCCTTTAGACAAAACTTCAGAGGATGTTATTAAGGACCATCACTGGTCCCCTTTTCAAAAGGCCTTTCTGGAAGATTGCATACAGAATCTCAAAAGAGAGTTGGAGGATAAATGGGAAAATAAACTGAAGTTAGTGCAAGAAGCCCTCCAAAAGAGATATTATAAAGACACCAATTTATTGAAAAATAAAATTAGTGAAGTGGAAAAAGAGTGCAATGAACAAATTGGCCAATTAGAAAAGGAGCTTAAAAAGGTAACTGAAGAAAACAACACTTTAAAAATAAGAATTGAACAAATGCAAGTGAATGACTCAATAAGACTTCAAGAATCAGTCAAACAAAAACAAAAAAAAAATGAAAAATTAGAAGAAAATATGAAATATCTCCTAGGAAAAACAACTGACTTGGAAAAAACCCTGAGATGGTAGAATCAGAAGGCAAAATGACCCTTGAAAGAATTCACCGATCACCTCCTGAAAGAGATCCCAAAATTAAATCCCCAAGGAATATCATGGCTAAATTTCAGGACTATAGCACCAAGGAAAAGATTCTGCTTGCAGCTAGAAAGAAACAATTCAAATACCAAGGATCAATAATTAGAATCACACACAATCTGTCAGCCTCCACATTGAAGGATCGAAGGGCCTGGAACCAGATATTCCCAAGGGCAAAGGAACTTGGATTACAGCCAAGAATAACCTATCCAGCTAGAATGAGCATTATCCTCCAGGGAAGAAGATGGTCATTCAATGATATAGGTGAATTTCACCTATTTCTAATGAAAAGACCAGATCTGAACAAAAAATTCGACATCCAAACACAGAACTCAAGAGAAGCAATAAAAAGGTAAAAAGGAAAGGACTCTTGAGAACTTTATTTCTACTATGAGGATACTTAAAGTTTGGGGGTATAATTAACTAGATATTACTTGACAATATGAAAAAGGGAACTAGATGGGGAAAAGTTGTAATACTGGGGAAAAGAGAGAAAATGTGGTAAAATAAGATGTAAAAAAAGGATGTAAAAACAAGGTAAAATCTCTTGAAGAGGCAAAGAAAACCTAGTATAATTGAGAGAAAGAGGGGAGGGAGATGAGTATTGTGTAAATCTTACTCTCATCAGGTTGGGTTCTAAAAGAGTATATCAGATACTTGATTTCACATAGAAACTTGTCTGTTGCTAGAGGGAAGTGGGAGGGAAAGGAGGAAAAGAAAGGGATAAACTAATAGAAGAGAAAATAGAAGAATCAGGGGAAAAGAGTAAAAAAGGGGAAGGGGATCTAAAGAGTGGTGGATTGTTTGGGGGAGGGGGTCATCAAAAGCAAAGTACTGAGGAGGGGGGAAGGGAGAAAGGGGAAAGGAAAAGGAAAAACATAAATTGGGTAAATAAGATGGCAGGAAATAAAGAATTAGCTATTCTAACTGTGAATGTGAGTGGGATGAACTCTCCCATAAAGCAGAAGCAGATAGCAGACTGGATTAAAAACCAGAATCCCACAATATTTTGTCTACAAAAAACACATCTAAAACATAGTGACACATATTGGATGAAGGTAAAAGGTTGGAGTAGAACCTATTATGCTTCAGGTGAACAAAAAGAAGCAGGGGTAGCAATCCTTATCTCAAAGCAAGTAAAAGCCAAGATAGATCTAATCAAAAGAGATAAGGAAGGAAACTATATTTTATTAAAGGGTACCATAGATAATGTAGCAATATCAATACTAAATATATATGCACCAAGTGCAATAGCATCCAAATTCCTAGGGGAGAAATTAAGAGAAATGCAATAAGAAATAGACAGCTAAACAATACTAGTGGGGGATATCAGCCTTGCTGTCTCAGAAGTAGATAAATCAAACCACAATATAAATAAGAAAGAAACTAGGGAGGTAAACCAAATGCTAGAAAATTTAGATATGATAGATCTATGGAGAAAATTGAATGGAGACAGTAGGGAGTTTACTTCTTTCTCAGGGCTCCATGGAACTTATACAAATTTGACCATGTATTAGGGCATAAAAACCTCAAATTCAAATGCAGAAAGGCAGAAATAGTAAATGCATCTTTTTCAGATCATGATGCAATAAATATCACATGCACTATAAGGTCAGGAGAAAATAGGCCAGAAGTTAACTGGAAATTAAATAATCTAATCCTGAAGAATGAATGGGTGAAAGAGAAAATCCTAGACACAATCAATAATTTCATCCAGGAGAATGACAATAATGAGACAACATACCAAAATTTGTGGGATATGGCCAAAACACTTATAAGGGGCAATTTTATATCTCTAGATGCTTACTTGCATAAAATAGAGAAAGAAAAGATCAACAAATTGGGCTTATTATTAAAAAAACCAGAAAAAGAACAAATTAAAAACCCTCAATTAAATACCAAATTGGAAATTCTAAAAATAAAAGGAGAAATTAATAAGACTGAAAATAAGAAAACTATTTAATTAATAAATAAAAGTGAGTTGGTTCTACGCAAAAAACCAACAAAATAGATAAGCCTTTAGTTAATTTGATAAGAAAAAGGAAAGAGGAAAATCAAATTGTTAGTCTCAAGAAGGATAAGGGAGAACATTCCTCCAATGAATAGGAAATTAGAGCAATAATTAGGAGTTACTTCGCCCAACTTTATGCCAGTAAGTTTGATAATCTAAATGAAATGGAGGAATATCTACAAAAATATAGATTGCCCAGGTTAACAGAAGAGGACATAAATTATTTAAATAGCCCCATATTGGAAAAAGAAATAGAACAAGCTATTAAACAACTCCCTAAGAAAAAATCTCCAGGGCCAGATGGATTTACATGTGAATTCTACCAAACATCCAAAGAACAATTAATTCCAATACTATACAAACTATTTGAGAAAATAGGGACAGAAGATATACTGCCAAATTCCTTCTGCGAGACTGATATGGTGCTGATAGCTAAACCAGGTAGGGTGAAAACAGAGAAAGAAAACTATAGACCAATTTCCCTAATGAATATTGAAGCAAAAATTTTAAGTAAGATGTTAGCAATGAGATTACAGAAAGTCATCCCCAGGATAGTACACTATGACCAAGTAGAATTTATACCAGGGATGCAGGGCTGGTTCAATATTAGGAAAACTTATCAGCATAATTAATTATATTAATAACCAAACTAACAAAAACATATGATTATCTCAATAGATGCAGAAAAAGCATTTGATAAAATCCAACACCCCTTCCTATTAAAAACACTAGAGTGTATAGGAATAAATGGGCTTTTCCTTAAAATGATCAGTAGCATCTATTTAAAACCATCAGCAAGCATCATGTAATGTAGACAAACTAAAACCATTTCCAAATAAGATCGGGAGTGAAACAAGGCTGCCCACTGTCACCACTACTATTTAATATTGTATTAGAAATGTTAGCTTTAGCAATAAGAGAAGAAAAAGAGATAAAAGGAATTAGAGCAGGTAATGAAGAAACCAAATAATCATTCTTTGCAGATGACATGATGGTATACTTAGAGAACCCTAGAGACTCAACTAAAAAACTTCTAGAAACAATTCACAACTTTAGCAAAGTGGCAGGATTCAAAATTAATCCACATAAATCATCAGCATTTTTATATATTACCAACAAAATTCAGCACCAAGAGATACAAAAAGAAATACCATTCCAAATAACAGATAATAGGATAAAATATTTGGGAATCTATTTGTCAAGGAAAAGTCAGAAACTATACAAACTAAACTACAAAACACTTTCCACCCAAATAAAATCAGACCTACTCAATTGGAAAAACATTAAGTGCTCATGGGTAGGCAGAGCGAATATAATAAAAATGACAATGCTACCCAAATTATTCTACTTATTTAATGCCATACCAATCAAACTCCCAAGAAGTTATTTTACAGATCTAGAAAAAATAGTAACAAAGTTCTTTTCAAAGAACAAAAGGTCAAGGATTTCAAGGGGATTAATGAAAAAAAAAGGCAGATGAAGGTGGCCTTCCTGTACCAGATCTAAAACTATATTATAAAGTAGCGGTCATCAAAACCATTTGGTACTGTTTAAGAAATAGAGCCGTTGATCATTATCATCAGGATAGGTTTTCAAGACAATCTAGGCAATAACTTTAACAATTTAGTGTTTGATAAATCGAAAGACCCCAGCATTTGTGATAAGTACTCATTATTTGGCAAAAACTGCTGGGAAAATTGGTAACTAGTCTGGAAGAAATTAGGGCTTGACCCATACCTAACACCACATACCAAGATAAGATCTAAATGGATTCATGATCTAGATATAAAGAATGATATTGTAAGCAAATTAGAGGAATGTAGTATAGTTTACCTTTCAGACCTGTGGAGATGGAATAAATTTATGTCCAAAGAAGATCTGGAACTCCTAACTGAACACCAGATTGATAATTTTGATTATATTAAGTTAAAAATCTTCTGTATAAATAAAACTAATGCAGACAAGATTAGGAGGGAAGCATCAAATTGGGAAATCATCTTTACATTTAATGGTACTGATAAAGGCCTCATTCCTAAAATATATAAGGAATTTTCTCATATATTTAAGAATTCATGCCACCCTTCAATAGATAAGTGGTCAAAGGATATCAACAGACAATTTTCAGATGACGAAATTAAAACTATTTGTAATCATATGAAAAGTTGCTCCAAATCAGTATTCATCAGAGAAATACAAATTAAGACAACTCTGAGGAACCACTACACACCTGTCAGATTGGCTAAAATGACAGGAAAAGATATCGATGAATGTTGGAGGGGATGTGGGAAAACTGGGACATTGATGCATTGTTGGTGGAACTGTGAATGGATCCAACCATTCTGGAGAGCAATTTGGAGTTATGCTCAAAAAGTTATCAAAATGTGCATACCCTTTGACCCAGCAGTGTTTCTATTAGGCTTATATCCCAAAGAGATCTTAAAGGAAGGAAAGAAACCCACATGTGCAAGAATGTTTGTGGCAGCTCTTTCCATCGTGGCTAGAAACTGGAAACTGAAGGGATGCCCATCAATTGGAGAGTGACTGAATAAATTATGGTATATGAATGTTATGGAATATTATTGCTCTGTAAGAAACGACCAGCAGGACGATTTCAGAGAGGCCTGAGGGACTTGCATGAACTGATGCTGAGTGAAATGAGCAGAACCAGGAGATCATTATACACAGCAACAACATTACATGATGATCAATTGTGATGGACATGGCTCTCTACAACAAAGAATTGTCTCAAACTAGTTCCAATTGTTCATTGAAGAAGACCATATACACCCAGAGAGAGGGATATGAAATATGGACTACAACATAACATTTTCATGCTCTCTATTGAGGTTTGCTTGCATTGTTTTTCCTTTCTCTGATTTTTTTTTTCTCATAGATAGGATTTTTCTTGCACAACTTGTCAAGTATTTCAACATTATTAACATGTAGTGGACTTCCTGCCATCTAGGGGAGGGGAGGGGACTGGAGGTATAATTTGTAATGGAAAGCTTCATAAAGATCAATGCTGGGGAACTACCCATACATATGCTATACAAATAAAAAGCTTTAATAAAAAAAAGAGAGATTACAGAAAGTCATCCCCACGTTAGTACATTATGACCAAGTAGGATTTATACCAGGGATCCAGGGCTAGTTCAATATTAGGAAAACTATCAGCATAATTAATTATATTAATAACCAAACTAACAAAAACCATACAATTATCTGAATAGATGCAGAAAATGCATTCGATAAAATCCAACACCCTTTCCTATTGAAAACACTAGAAAGTATAGGAATAAATGGACTTTTCCTTAGAATGATCAGTAGTATCTATTTAAAACCATCAGCAAGCATCATATATAATAGAGACAAAGTAAAACCATTCCCAATAAGATCAGGAGTGAAACAAGGCTGCCCAGTGTCACCATTACTATTTAATATTGTATTAGAAATGTTAGCTTTAGCAATAAGAGAAGAAAAAGAGATAAAAGGATTTAGAGTAGGTAATGAAGAAACCAAATTATCACTCTTTGCAGATGACATCATGGTATACTTAGAGGACCCTAGAGACTCAACAAAAAAACTACTAGAAACAATTCACAACCTTAGCAATGTGGCAGGATTCAAAATTAATCCACATAAATCATCAGCATTGATGTACCAGATCTAAAACTATATTATAAAGCAGCGGTCATCAAAACCATTTGGTACTGGCCAAGAAATAGAGCAGTCGATCAGTGGCATAGGATATGTTATCAGGACAATCTAGACAATAACTTTAACAATTTCGTATTTGATAAACCCAAAGACCCCAGCTTCTGGGATAAGTACTCACTAAGAACTCTCCCAAATTGTCTTCCAAACAACTTTAAATAACATCTCAAAATGAATCCTTGAGCAATAGAACCCACAAAAAGATTGAGGGAAACAGCTTTTTAATCCAAGACAACATAGAGGATCAGCAGGAAAGGTCTATTGCACCAGTATGTGATATATAATCCAGTTAGGTTAAGATTCACCCAAGCAAACAAGTATTAGGCCATGGAAGTTACTGAATCTAAAGCTTCTGGAATTCTTAGTCTACAAACAATAAGAGGATTGGACAACTGATTAGGAAAAGTTTATAAGGGTCTCATTTCTTGCACTGGGACAGGACTCTATTGCATTACTCATCCATAATTAGGGAGCAACTCTGTCTCACAATCCCAGGCAAAAAGGAACACTAGCATATTAAGGCATAAGGAAACTGGGACCCTAGGCATAGTTCCACAATGGAAAAAAAGAATAGACAAAAGCAGAAGGACAGAAGAGAAGTAAAGACACCCCTAATTAGATATACCAACTTGGTATATCTACCTTGGTAGAAATGAAAATTGATAAGGTCTCAGAACTAGCTCTGAAAACAGCTGCACAAAAAAAAGAAAAAAAAATTAAAACTAAAAGATTCCCAGAACAAATTTTGAAAAAGCTGCACAAAAAAGCTAAACCTAGGAAAAGTGTCCCCTCCACATCAGAAGCAAAAAAATACTGTCAATCAAGTTAAAAGTCAATAAATAAGCAGCAGAAATGAGCAACTATAATACCAACAATAACTAAAGAATCTGACCAAAAAGTTTTTATTGTGAAAGGAAGGATAAAAACAGAAATTCAGAAGACAACAAATTCAAAACTTCTACATCCAAACTCTCAAAGGAAGAAAGGAAATTAGTTTTAGGTTCAAAAGAATTTCTGAAATAGCTCATTAAGGAATTTAAAAATAAAATGAGACATAAAATAATTAAAAAACAGAAATCACAGTGATGAAAGAAAATCTTGAAAAAAGACTCACTAGGCCAAGATGGCGAACTGCAGACAGCGTTCTCTGTAAGCTCCTGAGACCTTCCCTCTGACACAGACAAACTGAGCCTCTGAACTGGTTCTGGAGTGAGGGCTTCACCAAACACTTGGAATACAATGCACTTCTATCAAATATCTACTTTGAAAGAACTTCTGAGGTCAGTTTTAGATGGGCGGGGGATTGAGCAGCTCCAGGGCTCAGACGCCATTGCGCAGCCCGGGTGCAAGTCTGGGGCTGGGACGGACCAGAAGATTTTAGGCTGCCAGGAAGTCCCTGGGAGACCCTTGGGCCACTTTGCTCTGCGTGCAGGCAGGTACTTTGACAGGTCTACCTTTGATAAAGGGTGGATTGAGAGCAGCTGAAAGTGTGGTCCTAGTGTGGATTTAGCCAGATCAGCCCCAGACCGGAAGTCAACTCAGCAAACAGCCCCAGGGCAAATTGAAATCCTGTCTGCTGCTGCTGCCACTGCTGCCTCTGCTGCTGCTGAGGCTGCAGAATTCCCTGCTGGTGACTAATACCTCAGCTAACCATCATGAGCAAGAAGAAGAGAGCTCTCACCATAGACAGCTTTTACGGAGAGAAACTAGAGCAGTCCCCAGATTCTGAGATTCTGAAAACAGTCCCAGATAAAGCCACAAAGGTGGACTTAAGCTGGTCTCCCTTTCAGAAAGCTTACCTGGAAGATTGCATAAAGAATCTCAAAAGAGAGCTAGAAGAAGATTGGGGAAATAAACTGAGAGCAGTGCAAGAAGGAAACATCGCCTTGCAACAGAGATGTAAAAAACTGGAAAATAAGTCTGGTGAACTGGAAAAAGTCACCAACTCACTGGAAAATAAAAAATAGTGAATTGGTAAAAGACAACAATTCACTGAAAAACAAAATTGGTGAATTGGAAAAAGACAACAATTCACTGAAAAATAAAATTAGTGAATTGGAAAAAGACAACAATTCACTGAAAAATAAAATTGGCAAAATGGAAAAAGAATGCAATGAACCAAAAATTCAATTGGCCAGTTACAAAAGGACCTAAAAAAGATAACTGAAGGAAATAATACCTTAAAAACTAAAATTGAACAAATTGAAATGAATGACTCAATAAGACTTCAAGAATCAGTCAAACAAAAACAAAAAAATGAAAAAATAGAAGAAAATATGAAATATCTCCTAAGAAAAACAACTGACTTGGAAAATAGATCCAGGAGAGACAATCTAAGAATTATTGGACTCCCTGAAAGTCACGATAAAAAAAAGAACCTTGATGTTATCTTCCAGGAAATCATGAAAGAGAATTGCCCTGATGTTTTAGAATCAGAAGGCAAAGTTGGTATTGAAAGAATCCACTGATCAATTCCTAAAAGAGACCCCAAACCCCAAAATTAAAACCCCAAAGAATATCGTGGCCAAATTACAGGACTATCGCACCAAGGAAAAGATATTACAAGCTGCTAAAAAAAAAAAAAAAAAAAAACAGTTCAAATACCGAGGAACTGTCATTAGAATTACACAGGATCTGTCAGCTTCCACATTGAAAGATAGAAGGGCCTGGAATCAGATATTCCGAAAGGCAAAGGAACTTGGATTACAGCCAAGAATAAGCTATCCAGCTAGAATGATCATCATCTTCCAGAGAAGAAGATGGTCATTTAATGATACAGGATAATTTCACCTATTTCTAATGAAAAGACCAGATCTGAACAAAAAATTTGACCTCCAAACACAGAACTCTAGAGAAGCGTAAAAAGGTAAAAAGGAAAGAACTCTCGAGAACTATATCTCTACTAGGGGTATCCTTAAAGAATGGGGGGTATAATTTGATTTTACTTTGATAATATGAAAAAGAGAACTAAAGGGGAAAAGGTTGTCATACTGGGGAAAAGAGGGAAAAAGTGGTAAAATAAGATCTAAAAAAAAGGAGGTAAAAACAAGGTAAAATCACTTGAAGAGGCAAAGAAAACCTAATATAATTGAGAGAAAGAGGGGAGGGAGATGAGCATTGTGTAAATCTTACTCTCATCAGGTTGTGTTCTAAAAGTGTATATAAGACATTCGATTTCACATAGAAACTTGTCTGTTGCTAGAGGGAAGTGGGAGGGAAAGGAGGAAAAGTAAGGGACAAACTAATAGAAGGGAAAATAGAAGAATCAGGGGAAAGGAGTAAAAACAGGGGGAGGGGATCTAAAGGGTGGAGTATTGGTTGGGGGAGGGGGTCATCAAAAGCAAAGTACTGAGGAGGGGGGAAGGGAGAAAGGGGAAAGGAAAGGGGAAAACATAACTTGGGTAAATAAGATGGCAGGAAATAAAGAATTAGTTATTCTAACTGTGAATGTGAATGGGATGAACTCTCCCATAAAGCTGAAGTGGATATCAGACTGGATTAAAAACCAGAATCCTACAATATGTTGTCTACAAGAAACACATCTAAATCATAGTGACACATATAGGATGAAGCAGAAAATATTATGCTACAGGTGAACAAAAAAAAGCAGGGGTACCAATCCTTATCTCAGATCAAGTAAAAGCCAAGATAGATCTTATCAAAAGAGATAAGGAAGGGAACTCTATTTTATTAAAGGGTACCATAGATAATGTAACAATATCTATACTAAATATATATATGCACCAAGTGCAATAGCACACAAATTCCTAGGGGAGAAATTAAGAGAGATGCAAGAAGAAATAGACAGCCAAACGATACTAGTGGGGGATCTCAACCTTGCTCTCTCAGAATTAGATAAATCAAACCACAAAATAAATAAGAAAGAAACTAGGGAGATAAACCAATTGTTAGAAAAGTTAGGTATGATAGATCTATGGAGAAAGTTGAATGGAGACAGTAGGGAGTTTATTTTTTCTCAGGAGTCCATGGAACCTATATAAAAATTGACCACCTGTTAGTCCATAAAAACCTCAAAATCAAATGCAGAAAGGCAGAAATAGTAAATGCATCCTTTTCAGATCATGATGCAATAAAAATCACATGCAATATAAGGCCAGGAGAAAATAGGCCAGAAGTTAATTGGAAATTAAATAATCTAATCGTGAAGAATGAATGGGTGAAAGAGCAAATCATAGACACAATCACTAATTTCATCCAGGAGAATGACAATAAGGAGACAACATACCAAAATTTGTGGGACACGGCTAAAGCAGTTATAAGGAGCAATTTTCTATCTCTAGATGCTTACTTGCATAAAATAGAGAAAGAAAAGATCACTGATTTGGGCTTATTATTAAAAAAAACTAGAAAAAGAACAAATCAAAAACCCTCAATTAAATACCAAATTGGAAATTCTAAAAGTAAAAGGAGAAATTAATAAAATTGAAAATAAGAAAACTATTGAGTTAATAAAAAAACTAAGAGCTGGTTCTATGAAAAAACTAACAATATAGATAAGCCTTTAGTTAATTTGATAAGAAAAAGGAAAGAGGAAAATCAAATTGTTAGTCTCAAGAATGATAAGGGAGAACTTTCCTCCAATGAAGAGGAAATTAGAGCAATAATTAGCAGTTACTTTGCCAAACTTTATGCCAGTAAGTTTGATAATCTAAATGAAATGGAGGAATATCTACAAAACTATAGATTGTCCAGGTTAACAGAAGAGGGTATAAATTATTTAAATAGCCCCATATCAGAAAAAGAAATAGAACAAGCTATTAACCAACTCCCTAAGAA
>JAJPUD010030345.1:0-13234 GCA_023553655.1 Myrmecobius fasciatus
TCAGTGAATTGTTGTCTTTTTCCAATTCACCAATTTTGTTTTTCAGTGAATTGTTGTCTTTTTCCAATTCACCAATTTTGTTTTTCAGTTC
This sequence comes from Myrmecobius fasciatus, assembly GCA_023553655.1. Taxonomy (NCBI): domain Eukaryota; kingdom Metazoa; phylum Chordata; class Mammalia; order Dasyuromorphia; family Myrmecobiidae; genus Myrmecobius; species Myrmecobius fasciatus. The sequence goes on from JAJPUD010030345.1 coordinate 92, forward strand.
ACCATTTTTATTTTCCAGTGAATTGGTGATTTTTTCCAATTCACCAATTTTGTTTTTCAGTGAACTGTTTTCTTTTTCCAATTCACCAGTCCTATTTTCCAGTTTTTGATATTTCTGTTGCCCTGATCTCAATTTATTTCCCCATTCTTCTTCTAGCTCTCTTTTGAGATTCTTAATGCAATCATCCAGGTCTGAAAGGGAGACCAACTTAAGTCTGCCTTTGTGGCTTCATCTGGGATTGTTTTCATAATGTCAGGATCTGGGGACTGTTCTATTTTTTCTCCGTAAAAGCTTTCTATGGTGAGAGCTCTCTTCTGCTTCTTGCTCATGATTTAAAGTTGGGATATTGGTCAAAAGCAGAGAAAACTGCAACAATTTGTATTTGCCCTGGGGCAGTTTGCCGAAGTTGACTTCTGGTCTGAGGCTGGTCGGGCTAGATTCGCACTAGCACCACGTTTTCAGCTGCTCCCGATCCACCCTTTACCAAAAGGCAGATCTGCCAAAGCACCTGCCCGCAAGCAGAGCAAAGTGTCCCAGGCGTCTCCCAGGGGCTTCCTGGGTGCCTAAAATCTACTCCTCTATGGCATCCCTGACTTCCACCCCAGCTGGAGTCTGATTGCGACCAGCAGCCGATTTCCCCTGAGGCTAACCTTCTCAGAAGTTCTTTCAAGGTAGATTTTTGATAGAAGTGCGTTGTAGTCCAAATGTTTGGCGGAGCCCTCACTTAAAAACCAGTTCGAAGGCTCACTTTGTCTCGGTCTGAGGGAAGGTCCCAGGAGTTCACAGAGAAAGCTGTCTGCAGTTCGCCATCTTGGCTCTGCCCCCTAGGACTATGGTTTATATGAACCAATTTAAAATATGAACCCATTCCTCTTTCTTTTTCCAGAAACTGAGGTAGTACAAAGGCCAAGGAGAGAGGATGATAATAAGCCTTCTACATGTTGGAGGAGTAAATTTGTAACTTTTTAACTTCAGGTCCTCTTGAAGTGAATATTTCTGTGTAAAATCGAATCTGACTTTTAATGGAATTTATAATTTGTCACATTTTATAATATAATTTGTATAAGTCAAATTCATCTAAGTGAACTCAAGTACAAAGGGCTGGGCTATCCTCTACAAGTGAGAAAATAACTTTGGTGGAATTTAGAGCCATATAATACATTGCTACATTATACTACATTACCTAGGAAAGTGTTGATTAAGAAGAAAAATGCAGATGAAAAAGTTCTTGTTATTTCACTGCAAGAAGAGTAAGGTGAAAGGGAAGAATACTTTATAAAATATAGTTAGAATGGATCTTACCGATAATCTAGTCTCATACTCATCTAACTTATGAGCAAACTTGGACCCAAAAGCCTGTTCAGAATGAGCAATTAGCAAATGAAAAAGTCAGTATGTGTCCAGATCTTCCAACTCCAAAATACAGATTTATTTTCAATGCATTGTTTTACTTCTTTGTTTTTGATGACCACCTCCCGCTAACAGTCCTCCCCCCTTTAGAACCCCTCCCTCTTTTTTACACCTTTCCCCTAATTCTTCTATTAGTCTATCCCTTTCTTTTCCTCCTTTCCCTCCTACTTCCCTATAAGGAGGGCCAAGTTTTTCTTTGAAGCCAAATGTGTCTGATATACTCTTTTAGAGGCCAATCTAATGAGAGTAAGATTTACACAATGCTCATCGCCCTCCCTTCTTTGCCTCAATTATATTAGATTTTCTATGTCTCTTCATGACATTTTTGCCTTATTTTACCTCTTTTTTTTTACTTTATTTTGACTCCTTTCCCCTTTTCTTTCACTATGATATCCCTTCCACCTCTAATTTCTTTTCCATTATTATCAAAGTAAAATCAAATTATACCCCCATTCTTTAAGGATACCCATAGTAGAAATATAATTCTCAAGAGTTATTTCCTTTTTACCTTTTTATGCTTCTCTTGAGTTCTGTGTCTGGAGGTCAAATTTTTGTTAAAATCTGGTCTTTTCATTAGAAATAGGTGAATTTCTCCTGTATCATTGAATGACTATCTTCTTCCCTGTAAGATAATGCTCATTCTAGCTGGATAACTTATTCTTGGCTGTAATCCAAGTTCTTTTGCCTTTTGGGATATCTGATTCCAGGCCCTTCGATCCTTTAATGTGGAAGCTGACAGAACTTGTGTGATTCTAATTACAGTTCTTTGGTATTTGAATTGTTTCTTTCTAGCTGCTTGCAATATATTTTCCTTGGTGCAATAGTCCTGAAATTTGGCCACGATATTACTTGGGGTTTAAATTTTGGGGTCTCTTTCATGAGGTGATTGGTGAATTATTTATTTTTTTATTTTATTATTATTATTTTTATTAAAACTTTCTATTTGCAAAGCATATGTATGGGTAATTCTTCAACATTGAACCTTACAAAGCATTCTGTTACAAATTTTCCCCCCTAGATGGCAGGATATTCACTACATGTTGAGTATGTTAGAATACTTGAAAAATGGAATATATGTATACATAATCCCACACATCATTTTTATGCAAGAAAAATCATATCTACAAGAAAGAAAAATCAGAGAAAGGAAACACAATGCAAGCAAACATCAATAGAGAGCATGAAAATACTATGTTGTGGTCCACATTTCACATCCCTCTCTCTGGGTGTATACAGCTTTCCTCCCGGAACAATTGGAACTGGTTTGAAATATTTCATTGTTGAAGAGAGCCATGTCCATCAGAATTCATCATCATATAGTATTGTTGTTGCCATGTATAATGATCTTCTGGTTCTGCTCATTTCACTCAGCATCAGTTCATGCAAGTCTCTCCAGGCCTCTCTGAAATCATCCTGCTGGTCGTTTCTTAAAGAACAATATTCAATAAAATTCATATACCATAATTTATTCAGCCACTCTCCAATTGATTGGCATCCATTCAGTTTCCAGTTTCTAGCCACTACAGAAAGGGCTGCCACAAACATTCTTGTGCATTTGGGGCCCTTTCCTTCCTTTATGATTTCTTTGGGATATAAGCCCAATAAAAATGCTGCTGGATCAAAGGGCATGCACAGTTTGATAACTTTTTGAGCAGAATTCCAAATTGCTCTCCACAATGGTTGGATCTGGGGGAATTCTTTCAATGGCAATTTTGCCTCATGATTCTAAAACATCAGGGCAATTTTCTTTCATGATTTCCTGGAAGATAGCATCCAGGTTCTTTTTTTCATCGTGGCTTTCAGGGAGTCTAATAATCCTTAGATTGTGTCTCCTGGATCTGTTTTCCAAGTCAGTTGTTTTTCCTAGGAGATATTTCATATTTTCTTCTATTTTTTCATTTCTTTTTGTTTTTGCTTGACTGACTCTTGAAGTCTTAATGAGTCATTCACTTCTATTTGTTCAATTTTAATTTTTAAAGTATTATTTCCTTCAGTTGCCTTTTTTAGCTCCTTTTGTAACTGGCCAATTGAATTTTTTGGTTCATTGCATTTTTTTTCCATTTTGCCAATTTTATTTTTCAGTGAATTGTTTTTTTTTTTCCAATTCACTAATTTTGTTTTTCAGTGAATTGTTACCTTTTTCCAATTCACCATTTTTATTTTCCAGTGACTTGGTGACTTTTTCCAATTCAACAATTCTGTTTTTCATTGAATTGTTATCTTTTTCCAATTCACCATTTTTATTTTCCAGTGAATTGGTGATTTTTTTCATTTCACCAATTTTGTTTTCCAGTTTTTCATATCTCTGTTGCAGGGCATTATATCCTTCTTGCACTGATCTTACTTCATTTCTCCATTTTTCTTCTAACTCTTTTGAGATTCTTTATGCAATTTTCCAGGTAAACCTTGTGAAATGGGGACCAGCTCATGTCAGCCTTTGTGGCTTCCTCTGGGGTTACATTCCCTTTAGGAACCTCAGAATCTGGGGTCTGTCCTTCTTTCTCTCCGTAAAAGCTGTCTATGGTGAGAGCTCTCTTCTGCTTCTTACTCATATTTTTGATTTTATGGTCTAATTCAAAGCAGGGAATTCTGCAGCCCTTTCAATTTGCCCTGGGGCAGTTCACAGAGTTGACTTCTGGTGAAAAGGCAGATCTGCCAAAGCACCTGCCCGCAAGCAGAGCAAAGTGGCCCAAGTATCTCTCAGGGACTTCCTGGCTGCCTAGAATCAGCCAACCTCTGTACCAGTCCTGCTCTGCCCCAGCTGGTACTGGCATCTGAGCGTGGCAAGTGGCCTGATCCACAGTCTGTCTGAAACTGACCTGCTCCTGAGTTCTTCCTAAGTAAATTTTTGATAAAAGTGCATTGTACTCCAAGTGTTTGATGGAGCCCTCACTTCAGAACCAGTTCAGCGGCTTAATTTGTTCTGTGTCTGAAGCTCACAGAGAATGATGTCTGCAGTTTGCCATCTTCGCATGGTATTACTTCTTACCATGCTTTTCTGGAGTAGTGAAACTACTTGTCAGTTACCACTCTATATCTCTGGTTCATGAGGCTCTTTGAAGCTCTGGAGAGAACACTGTAAGAATTTTTATTTGTAAGATTTAATGTCTCCTGCATAAAACCTTTGTTCTGTTATCACCTTTACCACTGATCCATGGAACATAAATGTTCAAGACAATTCTGCTTGTCAAATAACTGTCCCTCAATTCTAAAGTTGGTCCCAAGTTTAGGGGACAAAATTCAATGAAACTGATATACAGGAAGGTCTGTCATTTTTTTTTTAACTTTTCTATGCTGGAAACCGTATAGGTAGTAACATTTGTATATAGTTTTTGTTTTGTTTTATAACTTATACAGAATCATAGATGTTATGTTGAAATCTGATTTGCAAGAAAACCTTTTGATTTATGTAGAGACAGTTTTGTTGTTCTCATTTTCAAATGAGCAAATTGAGCAGCAGAAAAAGTAAATAATTTCCATGGGTCATTGCAGAAATCATAATCATTCATATACCATACAGTATGACTACTATTCATATTCTACCATAAATACCCTTTGGGAGAGCTGCCCAATATGCTGAAGAACTGTTTCACACAGAAGATACATAAAATGTTTTGAAGGACAATTCTTTGAAATTACATTTAATCAGTATCTTACACCAGATACCCCAATAAGCTTCTTTTGATAGGCAACATAAATATTAAAGATGACCCACTAACACATATACATACACAAAAATATTTATATATTTTATACATGCATATATATACATGCATATACATATGTGTATGTGTATATATATAACTTATAAGAGGCTTCTTTCTCCAAACAAAATGATCTTTCCACTATATTTCAATGACCTATTGTCTATCCTTCTGTATGGATAAGGAAAATAGAGACCATTATCTATAATATGTTATAATAAGAATTTGCTCAGTTGATCTTAAAGCAAGGAAAGGGCCTCACAATTGCAAGATTTTTTGTGGCAGCCCTTTTTCCAGTGACTAGGAACTGGAAACTGAATGGATCCCCATCAATTGGAGAATGGCTGAATGAATTATGGTATATGAATGCCATGGAATATTATTGTTCTATAAGAAACAACCAACGAGATAATTTCAGAGAGTCCTGGAGAGACTTGCATGAGCTTATGCTAAGTGAAATGAGCAGAACCAGGGAGATCATTATACACAGCAACAACAAAATTATATGATGATCAATTCTGATGGACACAGCTCTTTCCAAAAATGAGATGATTCAGGCAACTTACAATGATGATGAGAGATGTAGATGATGATCTACACCCAGAGAGAGGACTGTGAGAACTGAGTATTATTCACAACATAGCATTTTCTCTTTTTGTTGTTCGCTTGCATTTCATTTTCTTTCTCATTTTTTCCTTTTTGATCTAATTTTTCTTGTGCAGCCTAATAATTATATAAATATGCATGCCTATATTGGATTTAACATGTATTTTACCATATTTAACATATATTAGATTACTTGCCATCTAGGGGAATACATGGGGGAAATCACAAGATTTTTGGAAGGATCAATGTTGAAAAACTATCCTTGCATATGTTTTGAAAATGAAAAGCTTCAATAAATACGAATTTTTTTCTCTAATCCTTTATCATAATAAATTGATATTCTGATATACTTTAAAGGTATAAACTGCTTTGTATACCTTATTACCATTTGGTCTTTAGAAGCCTCCAATGAAGTTAATAGTGAAAGTGTTATTAATCCCTTTTTAGAGATGAAACTTAATCTCACATAGGCCCTATGGAAATGAGATCTGAATTCAGGCCCTCTCACTCTCACTTAAGTCCTCTATGATTTTAAACATATCTTAAATATCAATAAATAATTGTCATTAATCATCTTCAGTCTCCACATACAGATACACATACATACAGACAAAGCCCTCCGGAAGTCTTTGCATAGCAAACACACAGTCAGTTTCTTTTTTTTAATAATTCATATCTGCAAGTTTTAGAATGACAAATCAAACCTTTGACTATGTTTTGTTGCAGTGGTAAAAGTGTCTGAGGAATAGCAAACCATTCAATTTATCATTAGATTTATTTTGAGAGGAAATGTTATGCAGTATACACAATGCTGAACTCAGAGTAAGAATATATGGGTCTGAATTCTTCCTTCAGTAGTTAAAGTTTATATGCTCAAGGACATAGCACCATTGAGTTTTAATTTCCTTAACTCTAAAATTGCATTTTACAAGATCTTTGTTAAGATGAAATGTAATCATTTATGTAAAGTGTTTTTCATTTCTTAAAGCTTTCCATAAAAATCTATTATTATTTTGACTATTGCTATTCACTAATCCATCATGGATAGAAAGTAGATATGATAAAAATGACACTAAATTTATTATGCGATTTTTATGCAAATTCAGTATCTAATTTTATTTTTGTTTCCCTTAAAATCATTTAAAATATGTTAGGAAAATTTTGTATAAATGATGTTGTACTGTCATTTCACTTGCTCCTATATTTTTAATCCACAGACATTTTCTCCTGCTTTGAATTGTCCCCTTATTGACTTTGGTACCAAGGGAGATATGCAACCTAGTGTTAGCAGTGTATTAATAGTAAAGTATGAACACCATGCACTTCAAAAATGCCAATGAATGTGAAAGAGAATGGAATGTGATTTTCAGAGTTGGGAATTGCTGGTGGTGAGCAGAGTGGGAATAAATATCAAATGTCTCCTCTTCAGCACTAAATATAAAGTGTTCCAAGTCATCTTAACTCCAAATCTTAACTGAAATGTAAACGCACATATTGAATGCAATGGTGGAATAGCAAACATGGCTCATGACAGAACAAGAAATGTATTGTGAGGCAAAGTTTTACTGTACATACTTAAGATTTACAAATAGTTCTTGAATTTCATTAATTCAAAAAAATTAGCTACTTCATCACCATGGATACTTTCTTCAACTGAGCTGATTTCAGCCCTTCAGAATTTATAAATTATTTTCCTGTGGTTCTCTGTGTGAAAAAAACAACCTGGATATCATTTTTTTTCCATAAAGGCCTTCAACCTTAGTTACACTGGTGTTTAGTTAACTTATATAGGATACACCACAGTTTTGCAGCTAAAACCTTTCTTGTTTGTATTTTTCTCTCTTAACCCTTGAGAAACCAAATCACCCTAGGGTCACAATAAGAAGAAACAGTTGAAAACCTATTCACATCAGGAATACCATACATACATACACATATATACATACAAGCACATATGTATGCATGTGTATATGTTTTAAGAAGGGTATAGCACTCTCCAAAATCTATAAAGAAATTAAGGCAGAGGGAATAGGATAGGTTTATGTGTTTATACATACATACACACACACAATAACAATGATCAGGAGTAGAATTTATTAGGAGAAAAGTAGGGGAAGTAATCATTGATGTCAAAGTAAAATTTAAAAAAAAGACTCAATCAAAAGAAAAAATTATATGCCAGTTACATTAATATTCTTTTAAATGTATGCATATGTATGTGTACCTACATATGTACATGTATGTATACATGTATACATAAATCTATCTGTACTTAATTGTAGCCTGGTTAGGAGAAGTGAGAGGAAGAAAAGGGAAAAATATAAAAAGAGCACAGAAAAAAAAACCTATAAAAAAGCAAAGAAAAGATAGGTAATTATGAATATTATTATATAAACTTTCTTGAAATGGAAATTTGTTGTTGCATATTTGGAATCTTTGATGTTCTTCTGGGAATATGATATATATTTTTTCTTGCTTGCTTTTTTCTATTTTGATTTCTTTTTCTTTTTCATTTAAATTTTAAATAAATAAACATAATAAAGGGGGGACAGTGAATAGAATACCATCACTGGAGTCAGGAGGACTTGAGTTCGAATTTGTCTTAGACACTTGATACTTACTAACTTTGTGACCTAGAAATGTAACTTAAACTTGATTGCCTCACCCATAATAAGAATAAAAAAAATAAAAATACAATAAAATTTTACAACTTAAAGATGTATTTTTAAGAAACACTGTACTATATTTTTAAAAAATGTATCCTGGGGCAGCTAGGTGGCACAGTGGATAGAGCACCAGCCCTGAAGTCAGGAGGACCTGAGTCCAAATCTGGTCTCAAACACTTAACATTCCCTAGCTGTGTGACCCTGGGCAAGTCACTTAACCCCAATTGCCTCAGCAAAAAAAAAAAAAGAAAGAAAGAAAGAAAATCTATCCTAATAAAGTCAAAGTTGAAATGTATCAACACATTGTTAGTAACATGGATCACTTCTATATGCCAATTTAATTAACATTGAAAGTTTTTATTTGTTAATTTTCAATAAGCATGACTTTTTTATTTTTATGCTGTTGTTGTTTCCTAGCAGTCTCATGATTTATCTTCTCATAACAAAATAAAGCAGAACAATGAAGCAAAACTAAAAAGATAAATACTAACAGTAGGCAATAAATCTTATCCATACTCCCATTTTTTATATGAAAAAAAAAGATGTGCTTCCTGTTTTGTCATCTCTTCTTTTGATATCATGTTTGATTATTACAATTAGTTAGAGTTCTTTTGTCTCAGTAAATTCCGTTATGGCCATAGATGTTGCTGTTCTGGTTATGCTAACTTCACTTTGGAGCAGTTCATACAACTTTATTATAAAATCCCAAATTCCTAATATTTATACATCATTTCTTATCATGTGATAATTTCATATTACATACATCTAATAATAATTTGTTCAACCATTCTGCAATGATCGGCATCCTTTGTGTTTACATTTGTCTCTTAGTAACAAAAAAATGCTGCTAAGAATATTTCTTTATGCAGACAGTTCTGTCTTTGAATTTATTCAAATATACATGCTTACATTGGGACTACTTGGTTAAAGGGCAGAAATAATTTACCCACTTTGCTCTCATAATTCCAAATTGCTTTCTAAAATGAGTAAACTATTTTACTGTTCTATCTTTACAATCCTTTAACAGTTACTATTTCTGTCTTTTTTAATTATACATTTTGAGAATTATGGCATGAAAGTTACAGGTTGATTTAATTTAAATTTTCTCTTATTTTGAACAATTTGCTATGTTTTTCACTGTGGAATACTGAAATTTTGCAACTCTTCCATTGAAAATCATTCCCATCTGGGCAGAGCCACAATGGCAGAGAACAGACACAACTCTCTGTGACCTCCTCTGACCTGATGTCAAACCAACAGCAGATTAAGCCTCTAAAATGGTTTTGGAGTCAAAGAATCCACAAATATTTGGAGTACAACATTTTTCTAGAAGAAGTTACCTTGGAAGAACTTCAGAACAGGTCGGTTCTGAATCATAAGGGGGATAGTCTGCCCAGCCCAGACCAGAGGTGGGGGTGGGAGAAGAGATCAGAGCAGGAAACTGGGCAGTAAGTCAGAGCATTTTGGTTTCTAGGCACCTGAGTAGCTTTGTGAGCCTCTTAGACTACTCTGTCCTGGTTGCAAGCAAATGGTTTGGCAGATTTGCCTTTTGTAAAAGTTAAATTGTAAACCACTGAGCCCAGAAAGAACAACAGACTTAGTCCTGATTACCCAGAACCACAAATCAAAGCAACAGAACTGCCCCAGGGTAAATTAAAGCAGCTGTCACTATTTTGCTTTGAACAGACATCATCATAAAAATGAATAAAAATGAAAAAAAAATTCTCACCATAGAGAGATTTTATGGAGAGAGTGAAGAACAGATCTCAAATTTTAAGGTTCCTAAAGGTAAAGCAACTTCAGAGGAAGTTGCAACGGGAGAAAAGAACTGGGCCCCATTTCACAAGGCTTTCCTGGAAGATTGCACAAAGAATATTAAAAGAGTTAGAAGACAAATGGGAAAATAAAATGAGATCATTTCAAGAGGCAATGGAAAAAAAGCATATAATGCTCTACAAAAGAGATATGAAAAATACACCAATTCACTGAATATATATATATATATATGTATATATATATGTATATATATATATACATGTATTTGTGAAATGGAAAAAGAAGGCAATGAACAAAAAATTCAAATGATCAATTACAAAAGGAACTAAAAAAGGTAACTGAAGAAAATAATACAATAAAATCAGAGTTGAACAAATGGAAGTGAATGACTCAATAAGACTTGAAGAAACAGTCAAATGAAAACAAAAAAAAGAAAAAATAGAAGAAAATATAAAATATCTCCTAGGAAAAATAACTGACTTGGAAAATAGATCTAGGAGAGACAATCTAAGGATTATTGGACTTCCTGAAAGCCATGATGAAAAAAAGAAACTAGACACTATCTTACAGGAAATCATAAAAGAAAACTGCTCTGATATTTTAGAATCAGAACGTAAAATAGCCATTGAAAGAATTCACTGATCACCTCCTGAAAGAAATGCCAAAATTAAATCCCCAGAAAATATCATGGCTAAATTTCAGAATTATCACACCAATTAAAAGATTTTACAAGCAGCTAGAAAGAAGCAATTCAAATACTGAAGAGCAACAATTAGAATCACCCAGTATCTATCAGCTTCCACCTTAAAGGATCAAAGGGTCTGGAAGCACATATTCCAAAAGAACTTGGATTACAGCCAAAGCTAAGCTATCCAGCTAAAATGAGCATCATTTTTCAAGGAAGAAGATAAGTATTTAATGATATAGGTGAATTTCACCTATTTCTAATGAAAAGACCAGATCTGAACAAAAAATTTGATGTCCAAACACAGAACTTAAAAAAAAAAAAACATAAAAAGGTAAAAAAGGAAAGAACTCTTAGAACTATATTTCTATTATGGGTATTTTTAGAGAATGTGGATAGAATTTGATTTCATTTTGCTAATATGAAAAAGAAACTAGAGGTGAAAAGGGAATCACACTGGTAAAAGACAGAAAAGGAGGTAAAATAAGGGAAATTACATCTCATGAACAGGCAAAGAAAATTTATTATAACTGAAAGAAAGAAGGGAGAAGGATGAGCAATCTGTGAATCTTACTCCCAACAGATTTGGCTCTAAGAGAGAATATCAGAAATAATTGTTTTCTCAGACAAACTTGTCCAGTCTTATAGGGAAGTAGGAAGGAAAAGGGGAAAAGAAAGGGAAAATTGAATAGAAGGAAAAATAGAAGACTTAAGGGAAAGTTATAAAAAAGTTGGAGGGTTTTAAATGAGGTGGCCTGTTTGAGGGAGGTGGTCATCAAAAGGAAAATACTGGGGAGGAAAGAGGGGGGAAAGGAAAGAGAAAACCATAACTTTGGTCAAATAAGACAGCAGGAAATACAGAATTAGTTATTTTCACTGTGAATGTGAATATGATGAACTCTTTCATAAAACAGAAGTGGATAGCAGACTGGATTAAAAGCCAGAATCCAACAATATGTTGTTTACAAGAAACACATCTAAATCATAGTGATATATACAAAGTGAAGCAAAAGGATTGAAGCAGAATCTATTTTGACTCAGGTGAACAAAAAAAAATCAGGGGTAGCAACCCTGATCTCAGATCAAGTAAAAGCAAAAATAGATCTAATTAAAAGAAATAAGGAAGAAAACTGTATTTTAATAAAGGGAACCATAGATAATGAAGTAATATCAATATGAAACATATATGCACCAAGTGGTATAGCACCCAAATTCCTAGAGGAGAAATTAAGAGAAATGCAAGAAGAAATAGACAGCAAAACTATACTAGTGGAGGATCTCAACCTTGCTCTCTCAGACCTAGATAAATCAAACCACAAAATAAATAAGAAAGAAGTTAAGGAGATAAACAAAATATTAGAAAAGTTAGGTATGATAGATCATTGGAGAAAATTAAATGGAGACAGAAAGGAGTTTACTTTTTTCTCAGCAGTTTATGGAACTTAACAAAAATTGACCATGTGTTAGGGCATAAAAACCTCAAAATCAAGTGCAGAAAGGAAGAAAGATTAAATGCATTTTTCAGATCATGATGCAATAAAAATCACATGCAATATAAGGCCAGGAAAAAATCACCCAAAAGTTAATTCAAAATTAAATAATCTAATCCTAGAGGATGAATGGATGAAATAGCAAATCATAGACACAATCAATAATTTCATCCAAGAAAATAACAATAATGAGACAACATTACAAAATGTGTGCGATACAGCTAAAGCAGTTATTAGTGGTATTTTTTTATGTCTAGGTGCTTACTTCCATAGAATAAAGAAAGAGAAGATCAATGAAGTGGGCTTACACCTAAATTATCTAGAAAAAACACAAATTTAAAACCCTCAATTAAATACCAAATTTGAAATTCTGAAAATAAAAAGAGAGATTAATAAATTTGAAAATAAGAAAACCATTGAATTAATTTTAAAAACTGAGTTTTTTATGAAAAAGCCAACAAAATAGAAAACTTTTAATTTTGGGGGGAAAAAGAAAAAAGAAAATCAAATTGTTAGTCTGAAAAATGAGAAGGGAGAACTTTCCACCAATGAAGATGAAATGAGAGCACTTATTAGGACTTATTGTGTCCAAGTATATGAGAATAAATTTCATAATCTAAATGAAATGGATGAATATCAAAAAATATTGATTGCCAAGATTATCAGAAGAGGAAATAAATTATTTAAATAGTCCCATTTTAGAAAAAGGAAGAGAAAAAACTATTAATCAACTCCCTAAGAAAAAATCTCCAGGGCCCAATGGATTTACATGTGAATTCTACCAAACATTCAAAGAACAATTAATT
>JAJPUD010030346.1:0-13233 GCA_023553655.1 Myrmecobius fasciatus
AAAAATTTTAAATAAGATTTTAGCAATGAGATTACAGAAAGTTATCTCCAGGAAAATACATCTTGACCAAGTAGGATTTGTACCAGGAATGCAGGACTGGTTCAATATCAGGAAAACTATCAGCATAATCAATTATATCAATAACCAAACTAACAAAAGCCATATGATTATCTCCATAGATGCAGAAAAAGCATTTGATAAAATCCAACACCCATTCCTATTAAAAACACTAGAGAGTATAGGAATAAATGGGCTTTTCCTTGAAATGATCAGTAGCATCTACTTAAAACCATCAGCAAGCATCATATATAATGGAGACAAACTAGAACCATTCCCAATAAGATCAGGAGTGAAACAAGGCTGCCCACTGTCACCATTACTATTTAATATTGCATTAGAAATGTTAGCTTTGGCAATAAGAGAAGAAAAAGAGATAAAAGGAATTAGAGTAGGTAATGAAGAAACCAAATCATTACTCTTTGCAGATGATATGATGGTATACTTAGAGAACCCTAGAGACTCAACTAAAAAACTCCTAGAAACAATTCACAATGTTAGTAAAGTTGCAGGATTCAAAATAAATCCACATAAATCATCAGCATTCTTATATATTACCAAAAAAGTTCAGCAGCAAGAGATAGAAAAAGAAATCCCATTCAGAATAACAGATGATAGGATAAAATATTTGGGAATCTATCTGCCAAGAAAATGTCAGAAACTATATGAACTAAACTACAAAACACTTTCCACACAAATAAAATCAGACCTAGTCAATTGGAAAAACATTAAGTGCTCATGGATAGGCCAAGCAAATATAATAAAAATGACAATACTACCCAAACTAATTTACTTATTTAGCGCCATACCAATCAAATTCCCAAGAAATTATTTTACAGATCTAGAAAAAATAGTAGCAAAGTTCATTTGGAAGAACAAAAGGTCAAGAATTTCAAGGGAATTAATGAAAAAAAAGGCAGATGAAGGTGGCCTTGCTGTACCAGATCTAAAACTAAATTATAAAGCAGCGGTCATCAAAACCATTTGGTACTAGCTGAGAAATAGAGCAGTTGATCAGTGGCATAAGATAGGATATCAGGACAAGCTAGGTAGTAATGTTAGCAATTTAGTGTTTGGTAAACCCAAAGACCCCAGCTTTTGGGATAAGTACTCACTATTCGGCAAAAACTGCTGGGAAAATTGGAAACTAGTGTGGAAGAAATTAAGGCTGGACCCACACCTAACACTGCACACCAAGATAAGATCTAAATGAGTTCATGATCTAGATATAAAGAGTGATATTATAACCAAATTAGAGGAACATAGGATAGTTTACCTCTCAGACCTGTGGAGATGGAATAAATTTATGTCCAAAGAAGATCTGTTCCTCTTAATTGAACACCAGATAGATAATTTTGATTATATTAAGTTAAAAAGTTTCTGTACAAACAAAACTAATGCAGACAAGATTAGGAGGGAAGCATCAAATTGGGAAATCATCTTTACATTTAAGGGTTCTGATAAAGGTCTCATCTCTAAGATATATAGAGAATTGTCTCATATTTATAAGAATTCAAGCCATTCTCTAATTGATAAATGGTCAAAGGATATGAACAGACAATTTTCAGATGATGAAATTAAAATCATCTCTAGTCATATGAAAAGGTGCTCCAAATCACTATTGATCAGAGAAATGCAAATTAAGACAACTCTGAGGTACCACTATGCACTTGTCAGTTTGGCTAAAATGACAGGAAAAGATAAAGATGAATGTTGGAGGGGATGTGGGAAGACTGGGATACTGATGCATTGTTCGTGGAGCTGTGAACGGATCCAACCATTCTGGAGAGCAATTTGGAGCTATGCTCAAACAGTTATCAAACTATGCATACCCTTTGACCCAGCAGTGTTTCTATTGGGCTTATATCCCAAGGAAATCATAAAAGAAGGAAAGGGCCCCACGTGTGCAAGAATGTTTGTGCCAGCCCTTTTTGTAGTGGCTAGAAACTGGAAACTGAATGGATGCCCATCACTTGGAGAGTGGATGAATAAATTATGGTATATGAATGTTATGGAATATTATTGCTCTATAAGAAACGACCAGCAGGGCCATTTCAGAGAGGCCTGGAGAGACTTGCATGAACTGATGCTCAGTGAAGTGAGCAGAACCAGGAGATCATTATTCACAGCAACAGCAATACTATATGAGCATCAGTTCTAATGGACATGACTCTCTTCAACAATGAAATGCTTCTAACCAGTTCCAACTGTTCAGTGAAGAGAGCCATATACACCCAGAGAGAGGGATGTGAAATGTTGACCACAACGTAACATTTTCATGTTCTCTATTGAGGTTTGCTTGCATTGTATTTCCTTTATTGGATTATTCTTTCTTGTAGATACGCTTTCTCCTGCACAAAAAATGATGCAATAACTATACATATATTCGATTTCTTAAGTATTCTAACATAATTATCATGTAGTGGATATCCTGCCATCTAGGGGAGGGGTGGGGAGTAGGGGGGAAAATTTATAACAGAAAGCTTTGTAAGGGTTAATGTTTAGGAATTACCCATACATATGTTTTGCAAATAAAAATTATTAATAAATTAAAAAAAATTAGAATTGTTCAAGTAAAAGCCAGGGTAGGTATGAGAGACCAAGAAGTAACAAAACATATTATAAAGAATAAGAAAATAGAACAGAATTTGAAACAATAAAAAAATAGATCTGGAGAACAGATCAAGAGAAAATATAAGAATAATTGGACTAACAGAAAATTCTGACCAAAAAAAGAACGTTAACACAATAATGCAGGAAATAATACTAGAAAATTGTCCTGAAGTAATAGAACATGAGGGGATAGTGGAAATAGAAAATAAAATCCACTGATTATCACTTCAAAGAGTTCCTTTGTGGAGAATACATAGGAACATTATTGCCAAATTTTGAAATCCCCAGATCAAAGAGAAAATTTTCAAGAAACAAGAAAACAACTATTTAAATACACTGGAGCCACAATTCGAATTGTATGAGACTTATCACCAGCTAGAATAGAACTATGCCTGTGGCCAAAAATATCATATCCAGAAAAATTATCTATAATTTTCAATGAGAAAAAATGGACATTCAACAAACTTGCAGATTTTCAGGACTTTCTATTAACCAAATCTTAACTTAACAGAAAGTTTAACATATAAGAGCCAATATCAAAGAGCAATTTTAAGGAACTCAACATGGACAAACTGTTTAAACATGGGAAAATTGTTTATATTTTTTTCTACATGGTAAATGTTTATTTTACATAATAAACTAATATACATAATAAACTTTGTGTTTAAGATTCATGTCAACAATAGTGTAAGCTCAAAAGAAAGACTGGCAGAGTAAAAGTAAAAATAGTATCATGCTATACAAATGAGGTGCAGAGGAAGAATAGACAGAGGCATTAGAAAGGGAAGGAGAGCTCATAGTTCTGAAAACGTACTTACATCGGGAATGGGTTCACTAGGCAACACTACATGTATACCATGAAGGGTATAGCACAGTACAAAATCTATAAAGAAATAAGTGGGGAGGGATAGGTGGAAGAAGGGAGGGAGAGAGTAAAGGAGGAAGGGATTCGGGGAAGAAAGGAGGAATGAAGGGAAAGAGGAAAGAGGGACAGAAGGACAAAGAATGAAATGAAAGAAAGAACAAAAGAAGGGAAATTTGTATCAAAGAAAAGCCACCATCAGTGAAGAGAGTGGTATGAGTTAACTTCAGGAGAAAGGTAGATTTTAATGAACATCAGAAGATGGAAGGAGCACAAAAAGAAATCTAGGATTATGGGGACTTTTCCAAAATCAAGTGGAGTCTGATCTTACTTCTTTGTTGATATTGAGAATTATGGATTTAAAACACCAAAAACAATATCAGATTTCATCAATATGTTAGTTATTTTTCCTGAAATTTCTCGTTTTTTTCTTACTTGTTCTCTGTGGAGGGATGGTTGGGGGACATATTGGGAAACAAAATATATCAATAAAATTTATTTTTAAAATAGAGAGTCAGAAAAGAAGAGAAAAACTCAGAAGAAAAACTTGACATGCAAGATAGTTTTGAAAGTAACTTGTTAAGTTTATTGCATACTTTTTACATTACTATTTTTCTGTTCTGCTTTGAAAGTTGAAATATATTTTAAAGTTTTTGTTAAATTTATAATAAAATAAATTTTAATTTTAAAATTCTAAATGACACTATATGTATGTGTATTTATATGAATATATACATTCATTTATGTGTGTTTTATATACATACATATATATATATATACACATATATATCCATTTGTCATATAGTTATTTTTAAAGTTATTCTGATTGTCAGTGTTTCCTTATGAATTTTCCTATTCTTTTCCAACCCATTCTATTTTTTAAAATAAATTATTTGGAGGAGGAGCCAAGATAGCAGAAAGGAGATGTCTTTATCTGAGCTCTCCCTGATATCCCTCAGATCAATACCAAATCAAGCCTCTGAATTGGTTTTGGAATGACAGAACCCACAAACATTTAGAAGGTAACAAATTTCCAGCAGAAGATATTTTGGAAATCTTCAGCAAAGGTCTGTTTCAATGGGGCATGGAAAAAGGTGTTCAAGAGCAGGCATGATGCAGAGATCCAGGGTACACTGGCTGGGAATATAATGGAAGCAATCTACAGCAGTTTTGGCACACTTTGTTCTGGTTGCAAGCTACTAGATCAGCAGATTAGCTATACGACACCCAAAACAAATATAAAAGGCAAATAGTGAGCTGCTGAACACCAGGATAATGCAGGACCTAACCACAATAACCTAGCACCGAAAGTTAGTCAGCACTAACCTGGTACAGCTACTATCACTTGTAAAGAAAGCTTAGACAATCTCCCCTTTGTGCAAAAAAGCAGACCTCAATCTTTTTTTTAAAAAAAATGAGCAAAAAACCCCAAAAGAACTGTGCCATGGATAGTTTTTATGGAGAGAGAGAAGAACAGATTTCAAACCCTAAGGAAACTAAAAGCAGATCAATTCCAGATGAAGCCCCAAAGGGTAATGTAAATTGGTCCCCATCTCAAAAGGCTTTCTTGGAAGAATTCAAAAAGGGCTTAAAAGAGAGTTGGAAGAAAAATGGGGAAAGGAAATAAGAACTTTGCAAGAGAATTTGGAAAAGAAAACACAGAAATTACCTGAAAAATAGATATAGTGAAATAGAAAAATCAAATAACTCCTTACAAAATAGACTTCATGAAATGGAAAAAAAAACATATAACACCTTACAAAATAGATTTGACAAAATGGAAAAGAAACAACTCCTTAAAAAACAGAATTTGTGAAATGGAAAAAAAAACATTGAACAAAAAAAAATTTAAAAAGTTAATTTGCCAAATATAAAAGGAGCTTAAAAAAGTAACAAAAGAAAATAATTCACTAAAAATTAGAACTGAACAAATGGAAAGGAATGACTCATGAGACATCAAGAATGAATCAAAGAAAACCAAAATAATGAAAAAAAATAGAAAAAGAAAAACAACTTACCTGGAAAATATATCTAGAAGATACAATCTAAAGATTATTGGACTTTCTGGAAACCATGATGTAAAAAAGAACCTATACATCATCTTTCAGGAAATCATCAAAGAAAACTGCCCTGATATCATAAAATCAGAAGGTAAAATAGCCATTGAAAGAATTCACTGATCACATTCTGAAAGTGACCCCCAAATGAAAATTCCAAGGAATATCATAGCTAAATTTCAGAATTATCACATCAAGGAAAAAATATTGCAAGCAGCCAGACAGAAATAATTCAAATACCAAGGAGCCACAATCAGGATTATCCAGGACCTAGAAGTTTCCACCTTAAAGGACTGAAGGGCCTGATATCTGATATTCTGAAAGGCAATGGAACTTGGATTGCAGCCAAGAATCAACTATCCAATAAAAATGAGCATTCTCTTTCAGGGAAGAAGATGAACATTCAATGACACAGATGAATTTCGTTTACTTCTGATGAAAAGACCTGAGCTGAACAAAAAATTTGATCTCCAAATACTGAACTCAAGAAAAGCATAAAAAGATAAAAAGAAAAGAACTCTTGAGAACTGTATCTGTTATGGGTAAATTTAGAATGGGCAGGTATAATTTTTTTTAATTTTATTTGTATAATATATGTGTGCGTAATTCCTCAATATTAACCCTTACATAGCTTTCTGTTACAAATTTTTCCCCCCAACTCCCCACGCCTCCCCTAGATGGCAGGATATCCACTACATGTTAATTATGTTAAAATACTTGACAAATCAAATATATGTATACATATTTCCAAACTTATCATTGTTGTACAAGAAAAATCTTATCTACACAAAAGACATATCAGATAAAGGAAACACAATGTAAGCAAACATCAATCAAGAGTATGAGAATGTTATGTTGTGGTCCACATTTCATATCCCTCTATCTGGGTGTATGTGGCTTTCTTCAGTGAACAATTAGAAGTGGTTTGAAACATTTCATTGTTGAATGGAGCCATGTCCATCAGAACTGATCATCATATAGTATTGTTGTTGCCGTATATAATGATCTCCTGGTTCTGCTCATTTCACTCAGCATCAGTTCATTGTGCAAATTAGAGATGAAAAGGGGATTGTACTGGAAAAAGAGGGAAATTGAAGTAAAATGAGGGAAATTGTATAATATGAAGCTGCAAAGAAGACCCATTATAATTGAGGGAAACAAGGAAGGGGGGTGAACATTGTGTGAATCTTACTTTCATCAGATTTGACTCAAAGAGAGAATTTCAGGAATATTTGTCTTCACACAGAAACTTGTCTCACCTTATAGGGAAGTAGGAGGGGAAAGGGGAAAGGAAAAGAGAAGGCTAATAGAAGGGAAAACAGAAGTAGTAGGGAAAATGAATAAAAAAAAGAGGAGGGGCTATAAAGAGGAGGACTGTTTCAGGGAGAAGCAAAATATTGGGAAGGAGAAAAAGGGGAAAAGGAAAGAAAAAAGCATAACTTAAGGTAAATAAGATAGTGGGAAATACATAATTAGTCATTTTATCTGTGAATGTGAATGGGATGAACTGTGCCATAAAATGGAAGTGGACATGATACTAGATTAAAAGCCAGAATCCTACAATATGTTGTTTATAAAAAACACATTTAAAGCAGAGTATACATACAGAGAAAAGGTAAAAGGCTGGAGCAGAATCTAATATGCTTCAGGTAAAATAAAAAAACAACAACAGGGGTAGCAATCCTCATTTTAGATCAAGCAAAAGCAAAAATAGATCTTGTTAAAAGAGATAAGGAAGGAATATCTTGCGAAAGGGTACCATGGATAATGAAGTAATATCAGTACTAAACATATATGAACCAAGTAGTATAGCTTCCAATTTCCTAGAGAAAAAGTTAAGAGAACTATAAGAAATAGGCAGCAAAACTATACTAATGGGTGATCTCAACCTAGCTCTCTCAGAACTAGATAAATAGAACCATAAAATAAATAAGAAAGAAGTTAAGGAGATAAACAGAATTTTAGAAAAGTTAGGTATGATAGATCTTTGGAGAAAATTGAATGGAGACAGAAAGGAATATACATTTTTCTTGGCAGTTCATGGAACCTATATAAAAATTGACCATGTGTTAGGACATAAAAACCTCAAAATCAAATGCAGAAAGGCAGAAACAATAAATGCATCCTTATCAGATCATAATGCAATAAGAATTACATATAATAAAGAACCAGGGGAAAAATAGACCAAAAATTAATTGGAAACTAATATTCTGGTCCTAAAGAATGAGTAGATAAAACAACAAATCATAGATAAAATCGATAATTTCATCCAAGGGAATGACAATAATGAGACAACATACCAAAATTTATGGAATGCAGCCAAAGCAATTCATAGGGGAAGTTTTATATCTCTAGGTGCTTACTTGCATAAAATAGAGAAAGTGAAGCCCAATGAACCAGGCATGCAACTAAAAAATCTAGAAAAAAGAATAAATAAAAAACCCAAGTAAATACCAAAATTGAAATTCTGAAAATAAAAGGGGAGATTAATAAAATTGAAAGCAAAAAAATACTATTGAATTAATAACCAAAACTAAGAGCTTGTTTCATGAAAAAACTAACAAAATAGATAAACCTTTAGTAAATTTGATCAGAAAAAGGAAACAAGAAAATCAAATTGTTTGTGTCAAAAATGAAAAGGATGAACTTTCCAATGAAGAGGAAATATTTTGCCCAACTGTGTGCCAATAAATATGATAACCTAAGTGAAATGAATGAATATTTACAAAAATATTGATTGCCCAGATTAAGAGAATTTAAATTACTTAAATAGTTCCATTTTAGAAAAAGATATTGAACAAGCTATTGTATAAATACCCAGAGTCAGATTTACATGTAAATTTTACCAAACATTTAAAGAACTATTAATTCCAATATTATGCAAACTCTTTAAAAAAATAGGGAAAGAAAGAATCCTACCAAATTCTTTTTATGACACAAACATGGTGCATATACCTAAACCAGGTAGAGTCAAACAGAAAAAGTTATAGACCAATTTCCCTAATAAATATTGATGCAAAAATCTTAAATAAAATATTAGCAAAGAGATTGCAGCAAGTTATCCCTAGGATAATATATGATGACTAAGTAGGATTTATACCAGGAATGCAGGGCTAGTTCAATATTAGGAAAATCATTAGCATAACATATCAATAAACTAACAAAAATCATATGATTCTCTCAATAGATGCAGAAAAAGCATCCAACACCCATTTCTATTAAAAATACCAACGTATAGGAATAAATGGAGTTTTCCTTAAAATGATCATTAGCATCTATTTAAAGTCATCAGCAAGCATCAGATGTGATAGGGATAAACTAGAATCATTCCAATAAGACTGGGGTGAAACAAGGTTGTCCACTATCACCATTACTACATCATTAAAATTCAATATTGCATTAGAAATGTTAGCTTTGGCAATAAGAGAAGAAAAAGAGATTAAAGGAATTAGAATAGGTAATGAAGAAAGCAAATTATCACTCTTTGCAGATGATATGACGGTATACTTAGAGAATTCTAGAGAATCAAGTAAAAAACTATTAGAAACAAATAACTTTAGCAAAATTGCAGGATATAAAATAAATCCACATAAATCATCAGCATTTTTATATATTACCAAGTCCAACAGCAAGATACAAAGAGAAATTCTATTTAAAATAACTGTAGATAATATAAAATATTTGGGAGTCTAGCTGCCAAGGCAAAGTCAAGAACTATATGAATACAATTAAAAAATATTTTCCACACAAATAAAATCAGATCTGACCAATTGGAAAAATATCAAGTCCTCATGGATAGGCCAAGCTAATATAATAAAAATCACAATAATACATAAATTAATATGCTTATTCAGTGTCATACCAATCAAACTTCCAAGAAATTACTTCACAGAGCTAGAAAAAATAATAACAAAATTGATCTGGAAGAACAAAAGATCAAGAATTCCAAGGGAATTAATTAAACAAAATACAAATGAAGGTGGCCTAATTGTACAAGACCTAAAACTATATTATAAAGCAGTGGTCACCAAAACTATTTGGTACTGACTAAGAAATAATGTAAAATAGGTTAGGTTGACAGGACAAAATAGTCAATGATTATGGTAATCTCATGTTTGATAAACCCAAAGACCCCAGCTTTTGTGATAAAAACTCACTATTTGACAAAACTGCAAGGAAAATTGGAAATTAGTATGGCAGGAACTAGGCCTAACGCCCTATAGAAGATAAGATTTAAATGGGTTCATAATTTAGACATAGAATGATACTATAAGTTAATTAGAAAAACAAAGGATAGCATACCTCTCAGATCTATGAAGAAGGAAAGAAGCTGTGGCCAAAGAAAAACTTGAGTACATCACTGAATGCAAAATGGATAATTTTGATTGTATTAAATTAAAAAGTTTTTGTACAAACAAAACCAATGCAGATAAAATAAGAAGGGAAGCAATAAACTGGGGGAATTTTTTTATATTCAAGGGTTCTTATAAACTCCCCATTTCTAAAATATATGGAGAATAGATTCAAATTTATAAGAATTCAAGCCATTCTCCAACTGATAAATGGTCAAAGGATAAGAACAAGCAATTTTCAGATGAAGAAATTGAAACCATTTCTAGTCTTATGAAAAGGTACTCTAATTCATTATTGATTAGAGAAATGCAAATTAAGACAACTCTGAGATATAACTACACACTTCTCAAATTGGCTCAAATGACAGGAAAATATAATGACAAATGTTGGAGAGGATGTGGGAAAACTGGGACACTGATACATTGTTGGTGGTGTTGTGAACTTATTCAACCATTCCGAAGAGCAATTTGGAACTATGCCCAAAGAGATATCAGAATGTGCATACCTTTTGATCCAACTGTGTTTCTACTGGGCTTGTATCCTAAAGAGATCATAAAGGAGGGAAGGAACCCACATGTGCAAAACTTTTTGTGGCAGCCCTTTTTGTAGTGGCAAGAAATTGGAAACTGAGTGGATGCCAATGAGTTGGAGCATGACTGAACAATTTATAGTATATGAATGTTATGGAATATTATTGTTCTAAAAGAAATAATCAATGGGGCAGCTAGGTGGCGCAGTGGTTAGAGCACCAGCCCTGAAGTCAGGAGGACCTGAGTTCAAATCTGGTCTCAGATACTTCCTAGCTGTGTGACCCTGGGCAAGTCACTTAACCCCAATTGCCTCAGCAAAAAAAGCAAAAAAAAAAAAAAAAAAAAAAAAAAGAAATAAAAAGCAAGATGATTTCAGAGAGGCCTGGAGAGACTTACAAGAACCGATGCTAAGTGAAGTGAGAAGAAACAGGAGATTATTATACATGGCAACAGCAAGATTATATGATGATCAATTCTGATGGCCATGGCTCTTTTCAACAGCGAGGTGATTCAGACCAGTTCTGATGGTCTTGTGATGAAGAAAGCCATCTGTACCCAGAGAGAGAACAGTGGGAACTGAATGTGGACCATAACATAATATTTTCACTCTTTTTATTGTTGTTTGCTTGCATTTTGTTTTCTTTCTCATTTTTTCCCCTTTGATCTGATTTCTCTTGAGTAACATGATATTTGTGAAAATTTGTACAGAGGAATTGCACATGTATATTGGATCACTTGCCAAATGGGGGAAGGGATGGGGAGAAGGGAAGAAAAAAAAATGAGAACACAAGGTTTTGAAATGGTGAATGTCAAAAATTTTCCATGTAAATATTTTGATAACCACTTCCCTCAAACAATCCTTCCCCTTTAGAGCCCCACCCCCTATTTTACACCTTTCCCTTAATTCTTCTGTTTTCCCTTCTATTACTCTATTCCCTTTCTTTTCCCCCTTTCCCTCCTGTTTCCTTATAAGATAGGACAAGTTTCTTTGTGATACCCAATAAGCTTATTATTCTCTCAGAACCAAATCTGACGAGATGAAGATTAACACAATTCTCATTCCCCTCCCTTTTTTCCCCTCAGTCATTATATGTTTTCTTTGCCTCTACATGTGATGTAATTTCCCTTATTTTACCTCCTTTTCCTCTTCTTCCAGTGTTATCCCTTTTCTACCTCTAATTTCTTTTTCAGATTATCATATCATAATAATCATAAAATCACAATAATTATATCATAATAATCATAATATGATCATAAAATCATAAAATCAACCCTCATTCTATAAATATCCATAACATAAATATAATTCTCAAGAGTTTTTTTTTTCTTGTTACCTTTTTATGTTTCTCTTGTGTTCTGTGTTTGTAGATCAAATTTTTTGTTCAGTTCTGGTCTTTTCATTAGAAATAGGTGAAATTCTCAAGGGGATTAATGAAAAAAAAGGCTGACGATGGTGGACTTGCTGTACCAGATCTAAAACTATATTATAAAGCAGCAGTCATCAAAACCATTTGGTACTGGCTAAGAAATAGAGTAGTCGATCAGTGGAATAGGATAGAATCACAAGACAAACTAGGCAATAACTATAGCAATTTGGTTTTTGATAAACCCAAAGACCCCAGCTTTTGGGATAAGTATTCACTATTTGACAAAAACTGCTGGGAAAACTGGAAACTAGTGTGGAAGAAATTAGGGCTTGACCCACATCTAACACCACATACCAAGAGAAGATCTAAATGGGTTCATGATCTGGATATAAAGAGTGATACTATAAGTAAATTAGAGGAATGTAATATAGTTTACCTCTCAGACCTATGGAGATGGAATAAATTTATGTCCAAAGAAGAACTGGAACTCTTAATTGAAAACCAGATAGATAACTTTGACTATATTAAGTTAAAAAGTTTTTGTACAAACAAAATCAATGCAGACAAGATTAGGAGGGAAGCAATAAATTGGGAAATCATCTTTACATTTAAGGGTTCTGATAAAGGTTTCATCTCTAAAATATATAGAGAATTGTCTCATATTTATAAAAATTCAAGCCATTCTCCAATCAATAAATGGTCAAAGGATATGAACAGACAATTTCCAGAGGATGAAATTAAAACTATTTATAGTCATAAGAAAAGGTGCTCCAAATCACTATTGATCCGAGAAATGCAAATCAAGACAACCCTGAGATACCACTTCACACCTGTCAGATTGGCTAAAATGACAGGAAAAGTTAATGATGAATGTTGGAGGGGATGTGGGAGGGCTGGGACACTGATGCATTGTTGGTGGAGCTGTGAACGGATACAGCCATTCTGGAGAACAATTTGGAGCTATGCTCAAAAAGTTATCAAACAGTGCATACCCTTTGACCCAGCAGTGTTTCTACTGGGTCTATATCTCAAAGAGATTTTAAAGGAGGGAAAGGGACCCACATGTGCAAAAATGTTTGTGGCAGCCCTTTTTGTAGTGGCAAGAAACTGGAAATTGAAAAGATGCCCATCAATTGGAGAATGGCTGAATAAATTATGGTATATGAATATTATGGAATATTATTGTTCTGTAAGAAATGACCAGCAAGATGATTTCAGAGAGGCCTGGAGAGACTTACATGAACTGATGCTGAGTGAAATGAGCAGAACCAGGAGATCATTATACACGGCAACAACAGTGCTATATGACGATCAATTCTGATGGACATGGCTCTCTTCAACAATGAAATGTTTCAAACCACCTCCAATTGTTCACTGAAGAAAGCCATATACAC
>JAJPUD010030347.1:0-13233 GCA_023553655.1 Myrmecobius fasciatus
GTATAACACCCTCCAAAATGTATAAAGAAATAAGAGGGGAGGGAATAGGATATGGTTGGGTATAAAAGGGTGTGTAAATTAACAGTGGTTCAACATAGCTTGAAGCTAAATTTCAGTTTTATTAAGTTGTGTTAAAACAAATATGTAATTTTATAGTGGCAACTCATGTAGCTATTAAAACAAACCCGAAAATATTTTTAAAATGATACTTGTTAAAGAAGACATTAAGTATTGTATAAACGCAGTTAGACTTTTGTGACATACAATTTGGAAATATTGGATTCATGTATGAAAAAAGCGATTGGAAGCAGTAAAGTGCCAGCCAATGAAAACAACACATTGTTTTAAATTTTCATTAAATACAAAGTCACATATTTAAAAGGCACTATGAAAAGAAGGAAAGGGAATAACATTTTACTTCTGTGCAAAGAAATTGTTAGAAAAAGAGAGCATAATTATTATAAAGAATAACAAAATGTGTGCAGATTGTATTACAAACTGCATGGATACTGAGGGGATAAAGATTTGTTTAAAATAATTGATCACAATATTTTAAAGAAAAATGATAATGAGCAAATTTTTTAAAAGGATTCAGAAAGTAAGTATAATTAAAATAGAGTTCCTAGCAAACAAAATACAGGACTTCATCCATTTGTAAATAATATGTGAGTTGATAACTGTTTCCATTTTGAGAATTTTATATATTTTAGAAATGTATATTTCAGTAATAGAATTTTAAATATCTGTTTTAGTGTTTGCTGGAACCAGAGGACAGAGATATCTATACTAAATGTTTAAGAAATCTACTAAATAATGTTGGCACATAGCAATAGGATTCTGTAAAAAAAAAATAAAGTGCTCTAAGAGAGTTTAGTTAATATTATTCAATGTCCTTCTTTCCACAGATTTCAATGGACTCTAATTTGTGAGCTCATTCCTCCCCCAAAAAAACCTTTGCATATCTTTTAAAAGAAGACATTGGAATGCTTTGCAAACTTTTTTCCCTCCTCCAATGGAATCCGTGTCCCATATCCATTTCCTTACCAATTAATGAACTCCTAGAAAGGCTTGATTTTCCTCTACTTTCACCAGGCATCACCTTATTACTTAAACATATTTTCATTTGAAAATGTAATAGTAATGATATCTTCTAATATAAAATTTGTATCTATGTGAAAGCTATTATACTTGAAAATTTAAATTTTGCCATATTTCCTCTCTGAAGAGTTTTGAATATTTATTTTAATCACCAGAGCTAGAAATAAGGGGAAAAAAAATCTCCTAAAACACTCCCAGAGAGGTTTCAAAGTTTATCCTTACATGGTAATTAAGAAGTAGGTAATATTTAAATGTTAATTAAAATATAGATATCATTTCTAAGTATATCTATACTAATTTAAATATGTATCTTCATTTTAAAATATTTTTCCAATTGCATGAAAATTTAACTTTTTAAAAAACATTGAATTCTAAATTTTATCCTTCTGTCCTTCCTTCTACCCTTATTGACAAGGCAATGTAGATTATATGTCATAATCTGCATTTCTTTTAAATGACTCCTGTACAGCTACAATTGTGCTGACCAATCACTACTGCTAGGAAATTAACAGAAAAACATCGAACTCTCTTATAAAGAAAACACTATGGGATTGCTTCTTTTTAGCAGGTGTTTCAAAATTTAAAAAGGTTGAATTCAACTAAGAAGACATAGCATGTTTTTTGCTGATTATGAGATGTGAAGCTCATTTGGGATGGAGTGAATCTTGGCAATGGCAGCAGCCAAATGCTTAAAATGGCCGACCAACTTCCAGCTTGCGGCAACTGATTTTTTCATGGATTTTTGATTAAATATAGCATCATGAATATACAGTTGCAGCATATGTGCAAAACAGCTAATATTATATATTATTATATCTATGGATGATTCTCCCTTCCACCCTTTAATGTTAAGGAGTTATTTCCAAGAACCATGAGGATGCTATCTTTGGCGATCTGCCACAATTTTAGCTTGTCCATAAAACAATTGGAATGGCAATACTTGGGTGCCTCTAACAGAAAGCTTTGTAATGTGGAACAGCTGTTCTACTGAAATCATTATCAATCCAGTGAAGTGTCAGACTGAGAAATGATTAGGTATTGTTGCTTTAGAACCATTGATCAATACTGAGAATATGAGGTTTTTAAAGATCAGATGGATGCAAGATTTCCTTTCCAGATATAGCATTATGGCAAACTGGCTGCCTATTGGGAAGATCAAGGATATTTTGAAATCTGTAAAGAAAATGTTCTTCCTGTGAACGGATCCAACCATTCTGGAGAGGAATTTGGAGCTATGCTCAAAAAGTTGTCAAACTGTGCATATCCTTTGACCCAGCAGTGTTTCTACTGGGCCTATATCCCAAAGAGATCTTAGAGGAGGGAAAGGGCCCCACATGTGCAAGAATGTTTGTGGCAGCCCTTTTTGTAGTGGCTAGAAACTGGAAACTGAAGTGATGCCCATCAATTGGAGAGTGGCTGAATAAATTATGGTATATGAATGTTATGGAATATTATTGCTCTGTAAGAAATGACCAGCAGGACGATTTCAGAGAGGCCTGGAGAGACTTGCATGAACTGATGCTGAGTGAAACGAGCAGAATCAGGAGATCATCATACACAGCAACAACAGTATTACATGATGACCAATTCTGATGGACATGGCTCTCTGCAACAAAGAATTGTCTCAAACCAGTTCCAATTGTTCAATGAAGAAAACCATATGCACCCAGAGAGAGGGAAATGAAATATGGACCACAACGTAACATTTTCATACTCTCTATTGACATTTGCTTTCATTGTGCTGCCTTTCTCTGATTCTTTTTTTTTCTTGTAGATAGGATTTTTCTTGCATAACTTCTCAAGCATTTCAACATTATTAACATGTAGTGGACTTCCTGCCATCTAGGGGAGGGGAGGGGACCGGGGGTAAAATTTGTAATGGAAAGCTTTCTAAAGATCAATGTTGGGGAACTACCCATACATATGTTACACAAATAAAAAGCTTTAATTAAAAAAAAAAGAATGATATCATAAACAAATTAGAAGAACATAGGATAGCTTACCTCTCAGATCTGTGGAGGAGGAAGAAATTTGTGACCAAAGAAGAACCTGAGATCATTACTGATCACAAAATAGATAATTTTTATTATATTCAGTTAAAATGTTTTTGTATAAACAAAACAAAAACAGACAAGATTAGAAGGGAAGCAATAAACTGGGAAAACATTTTTACATTCAAGGGTTCTGATAAAGGCCTCATTTCTAAAATATATAGAGAATGGATCCAAATTTATAAGAATTCAAGCCATTCTCCTATTGATAAATGGTCAAAGGATATGAACAATTTTCAGATGAAGAAATTGAAACCATTTCTAGTCATATGAAAAGGGGCTCTAAATCCTTATGGATCAGAGAAATGCAAATTAAGACAACTCTGAGATACTACTACACACCTCTCAGATTGGCTAAAATGACAGGAAAAGATAGTGATACATTGTTTGTGGAATTGTGAATGGATCTAACCATTCTGAAGAGCAATTTGGAACTATGTCCAAAGAGTTATCAAGCTGTGTGTACTCTTTAACCCAGAAGTATTTCTACTGGGCTTATATCACAAAGAGATCTTAATGGAGGGAAAGGGATCCACATGTGCAAAAATGTTCATGGAAGCCCTTTTTGTATTGGCTAGAAACTGAAAACTGAGTAGATGCCCATTAATTGGAGAATGGCTGAATAACTTATGGTATATGAATGCTCTGGAATATTATTGTTCTATAAGAAATGATAAGCAGAATGATTTGAGAGAGACCTGGAGAGACTTGTATGAACTGATATTAAGTGAAATGAGCAGAACCAGGAGATCATTGTACATGGCAATAGCAACATCATATCATGATCAATTCTTATACACATGACTCTCTTCAACGATAAGATGATTCAGACCAGTTCCAATGGTCTTATGATGAAAAGAGTCATCTACACCCAGAGAGAGGATTGTAGGTTCACAACATAGCATTCTTACTCTTTTTGTTGTTGTTTGCTTGCATTTTATTTTTTTCATCATTTTGTTTTCTGGTTTGATTTGATTTTTCTTGTACAGCAAGATAATTGTATAAATATGTATACATATATTAGATTTAGCATATATCTCTACCATATTCAATATATATTGGACTACTTGCCGTCTAGGGGAAAGGGGTGGGAGAAAGGGGAAAAACGGAATACAAGGTTTGCAAGGGCTAATGTTGCAGAATTAATCGTTCACATGTTTTGAAAAAAAAAAACTTTAATAAAAAAATAAAAAAGAAGCTATTTTTTAAAGAAAAAAAAAAGAAAATGTTCTTCTCTTGACCTTTGCATGAATGACAACATAAAAGCCAGATCTTTTAAAACAAGAAGTTATTTATTCGATTATATTCTCCAGAGAAGGCTTAATAGAGACATGTTCAATAGAAAAGTAATGGATTTATTGGATGTTAATTTAAACGAAATTTATTAGCAAATTTTGTTTTTGTGTTGACTAGATTTCTATTTTTCCACTTCCTACCTTGAGGAACTCTTCCTTATAGCAAATATTTTGAGAAGGATAAAAATAAGAAAAAGTGAGATTTCTATCTATGCAAAACAGTGGAATAGGTTTCTTTTCACATCTGTTTTTTGGAGTTAAGCATTATTTGTGTGTGTATGTGTATGTATCTAAAATTATATCTGTAATACATTTATATACATATATATCTACACATATATACACATACACTATATACATATATATAATTTTTCAGCATTCAATTGTGATTTCATAATTGTTATTCTAATGTACATTGATGTGTTTGTATATAATATTCTGCTTACTTCCTTTAATATTTCATTCCTATAAGTCTTTCCATGTTTCTCTATATTAATCATTTTCAGTTATTTTTCTTATAGCAGAGTAATATTCCATTAGATTTCTTGACAAAAATTTGTTTAACCATTCTTCAATTGATAAACAGCCTTCTATTTCTTTATGTTTTCAAAAAGTACCATTAAAATATTTTTTATTTGTTATTAAATTTTTGGGAGTATATGCTTAGCAGTAGAATCACTGGTACATAGTCAGAATATTTAGCCATTTTATTTGCATAATTCTGAATTGTTTTCTAAAATGTTTAAATTAATTTATACCTCTTCAACCACTTCTAACATAATGTTTGTGTCTTCCACCATACTATCAAAATTATTTCCATTTTGTTAACATCTTTGCAAATTGCTAAGTGGGAAATGAAATCTCAGAGTTACATAGATTCACATTACATATCTTATTAGTTATTTGTAGCAATCCTTTATGCATTTGTTAAGTTTGCAATGCTCTTGAGAGCTGCACATACATACATACAGAGAGACAGACATACATACAGATATTTAAATATTTAAATATATCTGTTTATGTGTATCTCCTTTGACCACTTATTTATTAGGGCATAGATTTTGGTCTTAAATATTTCTGTTAGTTGTATGTAACTATGTGATTAATTTTGACAAAATAAATTTTCAATTAATACTTCAGAATAACGCATTCTAAAATTAGCCTATCTTACAATTCACTTGGAGCTTTTGTTTTCTTTTTCTTCTTATTTCCCTTCCATTGTATAGTTTAAACAAATCATCTAATGCCAGGTCATGAAAAAATGACAAACTACTTTGCTTCTATAAATTAAACTTGCCTAGAGCCTTCTCTAATCACCTTTCTTCACTGCTTCCATTTCCAGCTTTTCATAAAGCCAAATTCTTCCCTTTTTAAAGACAAAGGATTTCATAAGATTTACTTTCCTTACTCTAACTCTCATTCTCCCTCTACTTAAGATGGCAGAGATTTGCTTTAAAAATTTAATGCAGTATAATTTTTTTAAATTCTTGATTTATGTATAGTCAGCTCATTGTAGATAAAAAATATATCTTTATTTTTTTAAAAAAGGTATTATGTCTGTAATTGTGAAAAGAGAACTGCCAAAAAAAAATCAGTGAAGGTCTTATGGCATGGAGAAATTTAAGCAGTACAGGCATGAGATTCAGCCCAAAGTTGGGCTAGATGTGGAGGTGTAGTTTAAAAAAAAGGGGGGGAGTAAGTCAATCAAAACATTTATTAAGTATATACTGTCAGGCACTGGACTAAGAGCCAAGGACATAAATATATACATAAAAGTAGTCCTTGTCCTCAAGGAGCTTACTATAAAATGGGGAAAGACAATAAACAAAACTAATTTGAAAAGTGTATGAAAGTGTTTGGAAGTTGGGGGAGGACACTGGGGAAATGGAAGGAATAAGGGAAGGAAATGGAATCGTGGGTCAAAGGATGTAACTAGATGGGAAATCAAGGGATAATTGATATTTTTCTTAAATGTAGGTATTGGGAAGAGTGCTAAGTCCCATATATATCAACTCCACTTCTACAAGAAATTCTTTGTCTGGAGTCCATGAACTTTTTGGTGTGTATGTGTGTGTGTGTGTACATGTATATGTATATATTATATGGATGTATATGTATGTGTATACATATTGATAAATACCTATTTGCCTGATCCTCCCCCAATCATTGTTTATAGGAAATAGAAAAGGAATAAACATTTATATAGTGCTCATAGTACCAGGTACTGTGCTAAGTGCTTTACAAATATTACAATATTTGAGAAATATGGAGATATAAAGCGAATTATAAACTTACCAGTACACCTGCTAGTTATCAGTGTTTTCATGCCTTATTCTTGTTCAGTTCTTAACCTGAACATCTTTGATTTTATAAGCTTCTTGTTTTGGTTTTGGTTTTAGTTTGTTTTTGTTTTGCCATTGATGTGCAAGAGTGGAATATTAATATTTTTTAGTTTAGTTCTATTATGTGAGCATTTTTTAAATATAAAAATGGACCGGATATTTTCCCTTGTGAATGAGAAAAAAGATACGTTAAATAACCACTTATTAGAAGTATTGTTGTAAGTATCCTTAAATTTTAGCTTTTATTTCATGGGGGAGGTTGAGATAACATCATCTGCAAAGACACCACACAAAACTATATCCAGTTTTGGAGTGAAATTTAACAAGAATAAGAGTTTTACATTGTTAAATATAACCCTCCCCAAAAAAATTCATAAAGTATGGGTGAGATATCAGTATAAAAAAGTTCATCTGAAAAAATATGGTGGTAAAATAGGATTGGGAGTCATTAGTAGAAAAACAGACTCTCTAAGAATTTTTTTTTAAATTTGGCATCCAATAATGATGAATGTTGGAGGAGATGTGGGAAAACTGGGACACTGATACATTGTTGGTGGAACTGTGAACGGATCCAACCATTCTGGAGAGCAATCTGGAACTATGTTCAGAAAGTTATCAAACTATGCATACCATTTGACCCAGCAGTGTTTCTATTGGGCCTATATCCCAAAGAGATTTTAAAGGAGGGAAAGGGACCCACACGTGCAAAAATGTTTGTGGCAGCCCTTTTTGTAGTGGCAAGAAACTGGAAATTGAAAAAATGTCCATCAATTGGAGAATGGTTAATAAATTATGGTATATGAATGTTATGGAATATTATTGTTCTATAAGAAACGGCCAGCAGGATGATTTCAGAGAGGCCTGGAGAGACTTACATGAACTAATGCTGAGTGAAATCAGCAGAACCAGGAAAACATTATACACAGCAACAAGACTATATGATGATCAGTTCTGATGGACATGGTTCTCTTTAGCAATGATGTGATTCAAACCAGTTCCTATTGTTCAGAGATGAAGATAGTCATATACATCCAGAGAGAGGCCTGAGGGAACTGAGTTTGAACCACAACACAGCATTTTAACCCTTTCTGTGAATATTTCCTTGCATTTTGTTTTCCTTCTTAGGTTGTTTTTTTTTTCCCTCCCTTTCTAGATCTGATGTTTCTTGTGCAGTAAGATAACTGTATAGATATGTATACATATATTGGATTTGTCATATAATTTAACATATTTAGCATGTATTAAATTACCTGTCATCGAGAGGTGGGGGGTGGGGGGAAGGAAGGGGAAAAGCTTGTAACAAAAAAAAAAGTTTTGCAAAGGTCAATGCAGAAAAATCACTCATATGTTTTGTAAATAAAAACCTTTTAATAAAAAAAATAAATAAAAAATAAATTTGGCATCCAAACAAACTGTGATCTAATGCTGCATTAAATTCTATTCAAAACTGAGGAAATGACAGGACCATAATAAATAAATTTGGGAACAACATTTGAGGAAATTCATTGGTCAGCTGGAGATTACTGAGTAAAGTTAGTGTACCAAAAATACTTCAGTTCATACTACATAAATCAGTTATCCATTAAGCAATCAATACATATTTAATAAACAACTTCTATATGTCAGGGTAGCAGGTGCTAGGGAAACAATGAATGAAATTAATCCTTATGGCAAGAACTTTACATTATAATTCATGGTATAACATTCATATAACTGCATATAGATCTACACATAGATACCTATATGTAGATATAGATCTAGATAGATTGATAGATATAGATACAGATAGATAAATTAACATATATATATATATATATATTCACATACATCCATATATATTTGTGTATATGTATATTTATAGATTAGATATATGTTTACATACATAAACACATATATCTTCTTTCAAGAAATTATCAAGGAAAACTGTCCTGATATTCTAGAACCAGAGGGATTGAAAGAATCCACTAGTCATCTCCTGAAAGAGATCTCAAGATGAAACGTCTCAGGAATATTGTAGCCAAATTCTGGAACTCCTAGGTTAAAGAGAAAATATTTCAAACATCCAGAAAGAAACAATTCAAGTAAAATGGAGCCAATGAGAATAACACAAGATTTTGGAACTTCTACATTAAAGGATTAAGAGGCTTAGAATATTATATTCGATAGAATAATGGAACTAGGAATCATCTATCCAGAAAACTGAACATAGTTCTTTTTATTTTTAATTTTATTTCCATTTATTTTATTATCCATTTCCCAATTACATTTTTTTAATTAAAGCTTTTTACTTTTAAAATATATGCATGGATAATTTTTCAACATTATCCCTTGTAAAACTTTATGTTATAATTCCTCCTCCCCTTTCCTCCACTGTCTCCCCTAAATGACATCCAATATACTGAACAGAATTCTTTAGGGGAAAAGGTAGATATTCAATGAAATAGAGGGGACTTTCAAGCATTCAAGAATAAAAAGACTAAAGGTGAATAGAAAATTTGATTTGTAAATCCAAGACCTGGAAAAAGCATAAGGAGGTAATTAAGAAAGAGAAATCATAAGGGACTTAATAAGGTTTACCTGTTTACATTTTGACAGGGAATATTTTTTTTGGTAATAAAGCTTTTTATTTTCAAAACATATATATATAGTTAGTTTTTGACATTCACCCTTGCAAAACCTTGTGTTCTATTTTTTTTCTCCCTCCCTTCCCCCCAACCTCCTCCCTAGATAGCAAGTAATCCAATATATGTTAAATGTATAATTCTTCTATGAATATTTCCACAATTATCATGCTGCACAAGAAAAATCAGATCAAAAAAATTGGGAAGAAAACAAAATGCAAGCAAACAACAATTAAAAAGGTGAAAATTCTATGTTGTCATCCTGTAGGGACTCAGTCCCTACAATCCTATCTCTGGGTGCAGATGGCTCTCTTCATCACAAGACTGTTGGAACTGGCCTGAATCACTTCACTTTTGAAAAGAGCCATATCCATAAGAATTGATTATCATACAATATTGCTGTTGTGGTATACAATGTTCTCCTGGTTTACTCACTTCACATATTATCAGTTCATGTATGTTTCTCCAGGCTTCTCTGATATCCTGCTGATCAGATAACAATAATAATTCCATAACATTCATATATCATATCTTATTAGGCAGTCTCCAACTACTGGGCATCCACTCAATTTCCAGTGCGTTGCCACTACAAAAAGGGCTGCTTCAAGCATTTTTTGCACATGTGGGTCATCCTTTCTTTTTATGATCTCTTTGGAAAACAAGCCTGATAGAGACACTGCTGGATCAAAGGATATGTATAGTTTAATAGCTCTTTGGGCATAGTTCTATATTACTCTCCAGAATGGTTGGATCATTTCACAACTCCACCAAAAATGTGTTGGTGTCCCAGTTTTTCCACATCCCCTCCAACATTCATCATTATCTTTTCCTGTCATCTTACCCAATCTGAGAGTTGTGTAGTGGTACGTCAGAGTTATTTTAATTTTCATTTCTCTGAATAATAGTGATTTAGAGCAATTTTTCATGTGGCTAAAAATAGCTTAAATTTCTTTAATTTAAAATTTTTTGTTCATATATTTTGACATCATTTGGAGAATGATTTTATTGTTATAAATTTCAGTCTATTTTATATATATTTTAGAAATGAACCCTTTATCAGAACCCTAGAATGTAAATTATTTTACCCCAATTTACTGTTTCTCTTTTAATTTAGTCTTCATTACTCTTTTTTGTACAACTCTTTTAAACTTAATATAATCAAGATTATTCATTTTGCATTCCATAATGTACTCTAGTTTTTCTTTGGCCACAAATGCCTTCCTTTTCCAGAGATCTGAAAGGCAGATTGTCCTTTGTTCTTCTAATTTGCTTATAGTATCATTTTTTATGTCTAAATTGTAAACCTGTTTCAACCTTATCTTGGTAGAGGGTGTTAGATGTGAGTCATTGCCTAATTTCTGCCATACTAATTTCCAATTCTTCCACCAATTTTTGTCAGATAGTGAGTCCTCATTCCAAAAGCTGAAATCTTTGGATTTATCAAACACTAAATTACTATATTGACTATTGCATCTTGTGAACTTAATCTGTTTCACTGATTGAGTACTCTACTTCTTAGCAGTACCAAATGTTTCTGATAACCACTGTTTTGTAATATGTCTGATACAGCTAGGCTCTCCTTCCATTTTTTTTTTCCTTCATTCATTTCCTTGAACTTATAGACCTTTTGATATTCTAGATGAACTTTGTTATTTTTTTTCACTCTATAAAGTAATTCTTTGCAATTTGATTATTATGGCACTAAATAAATAGATCAATTTAGGTAGAATTGTCATTTTTTTTTAATATTAGCTTGGCCTACCTATGAGCAAAATTTTTTGCTCATAAGATATTCTTTCAGTTGACTAGATAGGACTTTATTTATGTGGCAAATGTTTCAGAATTGTGTTCATATAGTTCCTGAATTTGTCTTGGCAGATAGACTCCCAAATATTGTAAGTGGAATTTCTCTTTCTATTTCTTGCTGTTGTCCTTTGCAGGTAACAGAAAAGCTGATGATTTATGTGGATTTATTTTGTATCCTTCAACTTTGCTAAAGTTGTGAATTATTTCTAGTGGTTTTTTAGTTGATTCTCTAGGATTCTCTCAGTATATCATCATATCATCTGCAAAGAGTGATAATTTGGTATCCTCATTATCTACTCTAATTCTTTTAATTTATTTTTCTTGTTGCTAAAACTGACATTCCTAACAAAATATTAATAGTAATAGTGATAGGGAGCAATAGAGAATGATAACTTGTAGCTCATAAGAACTTCCTAATTAGTATGTCATTTAGAAGTAACATATAAACAGAGGACACAGTTGTAAGATGAATATGAAGAGATGCTATCTAAAAAGTAAAATTGAGGGTTGAGAGAGAAATGTAATGGGAGAAAAGGTAAAGGAGAGGTAGAATGGTGTAAATTATCTGCTTTAAAAGAAGCAAGAAAAAGCTTTTATAATGGAGGAGAAGACAGGAATGAGAGTGGCATGAGTGAAAGTTATTCTTATGAGAATTGGCTAAGAAAGGAAATAACAGGGTCAGCTAGGTAGGGCAGTGGATAGAGCACCAGCCCTGAAGTCAGGAGGACCTGAGTTCAAATCTGCTCTCAGATACTTAACAATTCCTAGCTGTGTGACCCTGGGCAAGTCACTTCACCCCAATTACCTCTGCAAAAAAAAAAAGCAGAAAGAAATAACATATACATTCAATATTAATAAGTATAGAAATGGATCTTACCCTGAAGGAAAATAAGAGAGGGGAGAGGGGATGTGAAAAGCAGGAGTGTGATAGAACAGGTAACATATTAAAGGAGGCCATGAGCAGAAGCAAAACATTTTTGAGGAGACACAGGATAGAAAGCAAGAGAGAATAAAATAAATAAGGGGGAGGTGATATGATTAATAATACTGTGAAAAAAAATTTTGAACCTAGTTTCTCTGACGTCCTTATTTCTCAATTATAAAGGGAACTGAATGGAATTTAAAATAGTAATAATAATGTCCATTTCCCAATTAATAAATGATCAAAAGACATGAACTATGCCCAAAGGGTTATAAAATCATGTGTAACCTTTGATCTAACAATACTATTAGGCAAGAATCCTAAAACAGATTTTTAAAAAGTAAAAGAAAAAGGCCTATTTTGTACAAAAAAAAAAAAATTAGCAGCTCTTTTCTCAGGGCAAAGAATTAGAAAATGAAGGGATGCCCATTAACTGGGGAATGGTTGAATACATTGTGGCATGAGATTATGATGGAATATCATTGTTCTATAAGAAATGATGAGCAGGATGCTCTCAGAAAAATCTAGTAAGTCCTTCATTAACTCAAGCAAAGTGAAATGTACTGGGTACAAAGTAATAGTAAGATTGTGGGATGATCAGCTATGAATAATTTTGCTATTCTCAGCAATACAATGATCCATAATTACTCTGAAGGATTTGAGATGAAAAATCTTCTCCATACCCAGTGAAAGAACTGATTTGTGTCTGTGTGGGAGGGGTGCTAGACCACCTTTCCCAAATTAACTGCTCAGAGACATCTTCAGGTACAAAGAGAAAGATGTATTTAGTCCCTGCAGGGAGAGGCCCAGGACACTCAGGAGACATCCCAGCTCCTGCCATGTGCTCAACCCTATCAGCAGGAAGTAGAAGGCCAGGTTAAATAGCAAAAGACCCAAATGTTTTCAGTGGGTAGCATTTACTTCCTGTGAGTCATGTGACTTCCTGTAATTGACTAGGGTCTAACTTTTTAGAGATCATGTGACTTGCTGCAACCCAGGGTCCAAGACCTGATCTTCTGGCTCTGGGAATAGGGATCATGTGACTTAAGTTTAATCTCATAAACTGAGAAAATTTCATTCAATTAGTCCCATTTATAT
>JAJPUD010030348.1:0-13232 GCA_023553655.1 Myrmecobius fasciatus
ACCAGATCTAAAACTATATTATAAAGCAGTGGTCACCAAAACCATTTGGTACTGGATAAGAAATAGAGTAGTGGATCAGTGGAATAGGTTAGGTTCACAGGACAAAACACTCAATGACAATCTTAATCTAGTATTTGATAAACCCAAAGACCCCAGTTTTTTGGGACAAAAACTCACTATTTGGCAAAAACTGCTGGGATCATTGGAAACTAGTCTGGAAGAAATTAGGCATTGACCCACACCTAACACCATATACTAAGATAAGGTCCAAATGGATTCATGATGTAGGCATAAAGAATGATATTATAAACAAATTAGAACAATGTAGGATGGTGTACCTCTCAGACCTGTGGAGGGGGAAGGGATTTGTGACCAAAGAAGAACTAGAGGTCATGATTAATCACAAAATAGATAAGTTTGACTATATCAAGTTAAAAAGTTTTTGTACAAACAAAATGAATGCAGACAAGATTAGAAGGGTAGCAGTAAACTGGGAAAATATTTTTACATCCAAAGGTTCTGATAAAGGCTTCATTTCCAAAATATATAGAGAATTGACTCAGATATATAAGAATTCAAGCCATTCTCCAATTGATAAATGGTCAATAGATATGAACAGACAATTTTCAGATGAAATTGAAACTATTTCTGGTCACATGAAAAGGTGCTCCAAGTCACTATTGATCAGAGAAATGCAAATTAAGACAACTCTGAGATAACACTACACACCTGTCAGACTAGGTAAAATGACAGGAAATGATAATGTTAACTGTTGGAGGGGATGTGGGAAAACTGGGACAGTGATACATTGTTGGTGGAACTGTGAAGGGATCCAACCATTCTGGAGAGCCATTTGGAGCTATGCTCAAAAAGTTATCAAACTGTGCATACCATTTGACCCAGCAGTGTTTCTACTAGGCCTATATCCCAAAGAGATTTTAAAGGAGGGAAAGAGACCCACATGTGCAAAAATATTTGTGGCAGCCCTTTTTGTAGTGGCAAGAAACTGGAAATTGAAAGGATGCCTATCAATTGGAGAATGGTTGAATAAATTATGGTATATGAATGTTATGGAATATTATTGTTCTGTGAGAAACGACCAACAGGAGGATTTCAAAGAGGCCTGCAGAAACTTGCATGAACTGATGCTAAGTGAAATCAGCAGAACCAGGAGAACATTATACAGAGCAACAAGACTATACGATGATCAATTTTGATGGACATGGTTCTCCTCAACAATGATGTGATTCAAACCAGTTATTCAGCCATGAAGATAGTCATATACATCCAGAGAGAGGCCTGTGGGAACTGAGTGTGAACCACAACACAGCATTTTAACACTTTCTGTGAATATTTCCATGCATTTTGTTTTCCTTCTTAGGTTGTTTTTTCTTCTTCTCTTTCTAGATCTGATGTTTCTTGTGCAGTAAGATAACTGTATAGATATGTATACATGTATTGTATTTGTCATATAATTTATCCTATTTAGCATGTATTTGATTACCTGTCATCTAGGGGTGGGGGTTGGGGGAAGGAGGGGAAAAGCTGGCGAAAAAAAAGTTTTTGCAAAGGTCAATGTAGAAAAATCACTCATATGTTTTGTAAATAAAAAGCTTTATAAAAAAAAGAACAAAAAGTCAAGAATTTCAAGGGATTTGATGAAAAGAAGAAGCAAATGAAGGTGGTCTAGCTGTACCTGATATAAAGCAGCAGTGATCAAAAGTATTTGGTACTGGCTAAGAAAGAGAATAGTTGATCAATGAAATGAGTTAGGTTCATGGGACGAAATAGTCAATGAATAAAGTAATCTACTGTTTGACAAACTCAAAAAAAAAGAAAGCTGATTAGCTATACATCACTTGACTGTTCTCAGCAGTACAGTGATCCAAGACAATTGTTAAGTACTTGAGATGAAAAAGGCTATCCATCCTTTGAGAAGGAACTGATTGTGCTTAATGCAGATTGAAGCATATTTTTTTAAAATGGTAATTGTAAATCACTTAGCACAATGTCTGATACATAGTAGGAAAAATATAAATGTTATTAATATGATTATCATCATCATTATCATTATCATTATCTAGCAAGAAATGAAAGGTAGAAAAAATGAACTAATTAAAATTTTCTTGATTTTCAAATTTTGTCGTTAAAGAGAAATATTCACGTATTCTTCAGCATCTATTATTTACACATAAAATTATTTTCCTTACTTTATATTGCAGTCAAAAAATTCCTTGAGCCTTGTTTGAATTGTTGTTTATCCTTTATAATGACTTTAAAGTCTTTACTATCCCCAAAATATAAAAGAGACATGACATAGCAGATAGACTGTTGAATTTTTTTTCCTGAGGCAATTGGGTTAAGTGACTTGCTCAGGGTCACACAGGTAGGGATTGTTAAGTATCTGAGATGAGATTTGAACTCAGATCCTTCTTACTTCAAGGCTGGTGCTCTATCCACTGTGCCACCTGGCTGCCCCATAGACTGTTGAATTTTAATTAAAAATAAAGAAATATTGGGAACAGGTAGGTGGCACAGTGAATAGAGCACCAGCCCTGAAGTCAGGAGGACCTGAGTTCAAATGTGATGTCAGACACTTAACACTTCCTAGCTGTGTGTAAGCATATCACTTAACCCAACTGCCTCAGCAAAAAAAAAAGCCTAATAAAATAAAATAAAGAAATATTGTAGGTTGAATTTTAAATAGGGAGAATATCCATAACATTTACCTCCATAATTTGTGTGACTCAAATGAGATAATGTTTTTAAAGAGCTAAATGATACCAATTATTAATGTTAAACTGAAGACCAACTTGTAGATAGTTAACCTTCATCTCCCTTTTCTATAACCCTTTTTCATATTTCAAACACAAACTTTTCTATAGGTAATTATGTATGTTTGTGTGTACATATGTATATGTGTGATTTTATCTTTATATATGATTGTGATTATACATGCACATATACTGTCTCATTTCTGAAAAGAATAAACAAACTTTAATCTTGGCCCTCTAACTAGATGACCTCTAGTTGTATTGATCATTTTTGATTTGTAAAACTTCCCAAATAGATTCAATTTCTTTTTTAACCTCACTCTCCCCAAACTCTTTGCTTTGCTT
Source organism: Myrmecobius fasciatus (assembly GCA_023553655.1). Classification (NCBI taxonomy): domain Eukaryota; kingdom Metazoa; phylum Chordata; class Mammalia; order Dasyuromorphia; family Myrmecobiidae; genus Myrmecobius; species Myrmecobius fasciatus. Next base: position 3,120 of record JAJPUD010030348.1, read on the forward strand.
TCAAGGAATATTTCAAATATAGCTCTTTGGTTTATCCCAAATAAGTTAATAGTAATAGTCTTCTCCATTTAATTTCTTCCTTGGCAGCTATTCTACTGCTATAGAGGTTCTAACAGTGAATCTTGAAATATATTTGTCTACTACCCTCCATTTCAAAAGGAAAATTCTATGTAATTTCTTATCTTCTACTTTTCTCTATTCTTATACTGTTTATGAAACAAACAACAGCAACAAAAAATTTGGCTGCATTTTTTCCCTTCTTCTTCCCTTTCACTTTTCACCTCTTGCCCTCTAACCTCTTCTCTTTCTCCAGCGTTTTCTTATGATTTAATTTCCCATTTGCAACTAACTCCTAATACCTTTTTGGAAGATATAAAAGTGGGAAGTTGGATCTAATATCTGAACTTTTTATATTTCTTTGCTTTTGCTTTTTTTGTTTGTTTGTTTTTACCAAGTTCTACATGACTTGAATTTTCATAATGCCTTTCTTTCTTTTTCTCCATTTTTAGATAGTTCTAGTCTACTAAAAATCTACTCTAATAGAATAATAGCAATCTTAGTCCTCTACTTTGTTTTCCAATTCTGTGCTATCCCTAAAGCCAGCTCAGATTACTTAATGTCAGTGTTTACCTTCTGATATTCCCTTCAGTTTATTTTTTTAATAACTTGTTTGTGTATAGTTGTTCAAATGTTTTCATTAGAATGTGAGATTTTTGAAGTCAAGAATTGTTTTCACCTTTGTATTTCTAGTACTGAAGCACAGTGTCTGGCAGATATTAAGTGCTTGTTGACTTGACACACAATTAAATTATTCTTGCAAGTATTTATTTAATACCTACTATATGAAAACACTATTGATGATACAAAGAATTTCTTATTTAGTTGTGTCCAACTCTGTGACCCATTGTCTAAGGGGTTTTCTTGATAAGGAAACGGGAATGATTTGCTATTTCCTTCTCCTGTGGATTAAGACAACCAAAGGTTTAATGGCACAGCTAATAAGACAGGATTTAAACTTAGGTCTTCCTTACTAGAAGCCCAGTGTTCTATCCCATGAGCCTTATCGCTTCCCCTGATAAAAAGAATAGAAAGATAATCTTTTTCTCTGAGGAGTGTCCAATCAAATAGAGGGAGCAAAGCTCTTTTACAAATATTTGTGGTAAAAGATATGACTCAAAAGCCACAACAATAATAAGCATTTTTGTTAAGTAATTTCAGTCATGACCAATACTTGGTCACCCCATTTGAGTTTTTCTTTTTTTTTTTTATTAAAGCTTTTTATTTGTATAACATATGTATGGGTAGTTCCCCAGCCTTGATCTTTACAAAGCTTTCCATTACATCCATTACAAATTTTACCCCCAGTCCCCTCCCCTCCCCTAGATGGCAGGAAGTCCACTACATGTTAATAATGTTGAAATACTTGAGAAGTTATGCAAGAAACATCCTATCTACAAGAAAAAAAAAAGAATCAGAGAAAGGCAACACAATGCAAGCAAATGTCAATAGAGATCATGAAAATGTTACGTTGTGGTCCATATTTCATATCCCTCTCTCTGGGTGTATATGGTTTTCTTCAGTGAACAATTGGAACTGGTTTGAGACAAATATTTGTTGCAGAGAGCCATGTCCATCAGAATTGATCATCATGTAATACTGTTGTTGTTGTATATGATGATCTCCTGGTTCTGCTCGTTTCACTCAGCATCAGTTCATGCAAGTCCCTCCAGGCCTCTTTGAAATTGTCGTGCTGGTCGTTTCTTACAGAGCAATAATATTCCATAACATTCATATACCATAATTTATTCAGCCACTTGGCAAATATATTGAAGTGATTTTGTATTTCCTTTTCCAATTCATTTTACAGTTGAGGAAACTGAGGTAGACAGAGGTAAGTGACTTGCCCAGGGTCATATCTGATATCTGAGGCCAGATTTGAATTTAGGACTTCCAGATTCCAGGCCCTGTGCTTCATCCACTGTACTCAGAGCTCACCAATTAATGGACCTCTTTGACATGATTCTCCACCCCAATAAATCTTCCAGAAAAAATCCTTTGTGATAACATTTTTTCAGAAATACATAAATGTTTCCCCAATTTGGGGAATCAGCTTGGTATCTTGAAACTTTCTCTCCCAATCTCTTCTTGACTGAAGCCATGCCTCTTCCTTTGTGGTTTAAGCATATATTAGCTGTGTCTTTTTGTTCTTTTGGGAAGTCTTCTTCTCTGATGATGGGGCTCCTTTGCTGGTGAACTCAATATACTCCATAAACACAACAAACAATAAACCTTAGTCCTGTGTCACAAAAAAAAAATCTGGGGGTAAAGAGATCAGAACAAGAACATTTTGTTGGGGAATTGTGTTCATGGAGGATGTGGTATTAGAGAAAAGTCTTAAGAGGTAGTAAAGAAATCAAAGAAGAATGAATTTCAGGTACAGTAGCTTGAAGCTGGAAAAGCACTTTGTCTAGGTCATGGGTTATTTATATGGTATAAGTGAAGTATAAGAACAAAGTATTACAGGGCACCTTGAACCTTAGGAAGAAAGTTGGGACAATTCTTTAAACACTGGGGAGCTATTGGAGATTTTTAAGCAGCTGCATAGCACTTAATTTTGTTGTATATTTGAAAATATAGGAAGCTGCACATTGTAAATTAGCAATTTTATGTAAAATCACCTTTTTATTATACTGTTATGAAAATGCTTTATTCCATAAATATGTATTAATATAATTTAAAAATATATATAAAAGAGGGAAAAAAGAGGGGGTCCAGACCTGAATGAGTTTGGTGGTAGCAAAAACAGATAGTATAAACATGAAAGATCCTCCAATCAAGTACTATATACTAAATGTATACTTTCCCCCCAGGCATTGGGCTAGATTCCGGAAATATAAATATAAAAGAAACAGTCTTTTCCCTCAAGGAGTTTACATTCCCTCAATAGAGACAACAAGGATACTAGAAGGGATGTACAAAGGTACAAAGATAATCTTGGGTAGGAAAGAAAAAATAGCATAGAGGATCTGAAAAGGCCTCTAGAAATAAATAACACTTGAGCTAAGGTTTTAAAGGAAGTGTAGGATTTCAAGAATAAATGTGAGGACAGAGAAAATTCCTATGACAGTGCAAAGACATGGAGATGGGACATGAATCACAGTTCATGAGAAACAGCAAATGGGTCACTGTATCTGGACCATAATATTTGAAAGGAATGTATTTTAAATGAGGTTGCAAAAATAATAACAATGTTTATAATAATGATTATAAAAGTTAGCATTTTTGCATTGATCCAGGGATTGTAAAGTACTTTACATTGCACTACATAACAATTTCTGTTAGGTAGTACTGTTATTATGCCTATTTTACAGAAGAGCAATATAACAAGACTAAAGGAAGTCAAGAATCTTTACCCGGGGTCACATATGTAGTAAATATCTGAAGCAGGATTTAAATTAAGGTGTTCATGATTCCAAATCCAGGATTCGGATCCACTATGTCCATTGGATGAACAGGAAAGGTGGTTAGAATTTGTGAAAACTTTTAAATGCTAAATGGTTTTCATGGTATTCTTCTAAGGTCAATTGAATTGTGTTTTCTGCCCCAATTACAAAAGAGGAAGTACTTTATATTAGGTTACACAAATAGTAAGGAACAGAGAAAATTTGTTTCTGATTCCTAAATTTGTGTTCAGATTTTGAATATGAGAATATAAAGTTGAATGCTCAAGAAGTTATTCTCCGCATTCCTTAGAAGACAATGTGTTAACTTAAATAAGAAAATATTTGGGTTGATAGAAAGAAAGCTTTTATTTTTCTTCTCAAGTTTCTCAAACACTTGAATAGGCTCTGGAAAGGTCAACAGCCTCTCAAGATCCATGGAGATCTTTAAGAAAGAAATAGGTAACCATCTGCCATGGGTGGTATAGATATTCCCCAGCTTGGACAAGATGCTCTCTTGAGATTTCTTACACATATAATTCTCTAAATTCACCAACTTAAATCTAATCTCAACCATGTGACTGAGAGAGAAGTAGGCCAGACCTTTCTCTAGGGATCAAAATTATCTATATCTTCTTTAAGTTAGCTGACTTTATTCTTTTAACTTCTTTTTTTCTTTTTAAGATTCTAGGCTGACACACATTTTAAAATGTGTTTCAAAACCTTTGGGAATAAAATGTGTGATATGAGTGTAAGATATTATCATTGTTATTTTTTATTCTAATGATAAAAGCAATAGTGTTTCCCCACACAGCAGAGATAGCAAATGCTACTGTTCCAGAATTAAATAGGGCTGCTGATACCATTAGTCTAGCCCTGCTGTCCTCTACTTATTACAAATGAATGATATTTGCTGCAGGAAATTTGGAAGTCCTGAAATCATTATATAAATTAACACCTTGAATACTCTATCGTTCTTTTGACATTAGCAACAGTTCGTCTATTATTCTATTATCAGTTATGTGGAGCAGTCATTTGTAACTAATGTGTGTTCTAAAAGAGTTACTTGATGGGAGGGAATTTTTTTTTCTCATAAAGTTGAACCAGATAGAACATATTTAATCATAGTTCTTTATTTAAAACTTCAATACAAACTAAGGAAAAAAAATAGAAATAAGAAAGAAAAAGAAAAAAAAAACATTGTCATGTGCCCAGTAAGAAAATCAAGAAGGGTTCAAAATAAAAAAAATAATAAATTTCCATTTTAAGAAAGCACATATAATAGAATACATTGTACCCATGACTACTTTGCTTCTGTGTGGTTCTCTTTTGTTCTTTGCTGTTCACTTTTTACTTTGTTCTTTTTCCCCCTTTAATCCCCACTCCAAGCAAACTACAGCTAAGCTTTGATATATATATATATATATATATGTATATATATACATATATGAGATATATAAACACATATATCACATAATATATACTCATGTCACATATATGAATGTGCATATAGATATAATAGATATAGATATGAAAACCACCTGTGCATGCTTGTGCACACGCCCACTTACACACACACACATATATATGTATAATATATATATATATATATGTATATATATACATATTCATACTTATAGCTGTGTGCATATACATATATACACAAATCTAAACAATATTAATATGGCTGACATATATTATAGATTTCTTGTTTGATTCAATCTTTAAGTTAAACTTTGTTTGAGACCAATTATTACTACCCCTACTTTTTTTTTGTTTTCTGGTAAATTCTACTCCTTATCATTGTTATTGTGTTTTTATATAATTAATTTTATGTCCCTTGCTACTCCTTAACTTGCCTTCCTATTTCTTAACCTCCTAGACCTTACATACACACACACACACACACACACACACACACACACATACATACTACCACCACCATGGATCCCTGCCTTATCTTTTCCTCCCATTCTTTCTCTCCCTCTTTATCTTATTCCCATTAATCTACACAACTTATCTCACTCCCATTATTTGAAACACCCTTCAATATCCCACAATACCCTACTCCCTCCCTGTTTTTTTTTCCTTCATAAATTTTTGAGGGTACTCTCCTTCTTGATATATATGTATTTTGTTCCCTCTGTGAGAAAGTTTTCACAACTACCACCTCTCCTCCTCTATTGAATTCCTCTAAGTTGGTTCTTGCTTTCAATTACTATTTTTAAACTTTTTCTAGTTCTTTTTCATTTTTAGAATTACATCATATTTATCTCTATTTCAATCTTTTTTTTGAATTACCCTATTACTAATATCAATCTTAGCCATTAAGATTTACATTTCCTGTGGACCACAACATAACATTTTCATGCTCTCTATTGATGTTTGCTTGCATTGTGTTTGTTTTCTCTGATTTTTCTTTCTTATAGATACCATTTCTCTTGCTCAAAAATGATGTGTGGAAATATGTATACATATATTTGATTTGTCAAGTATTTTAACATAATTAACATGTAACATGTAGTGGATATCCTGCCATCTACGGGAGGGGTGGGGAGTGGGGGGGAATTTGTAACAGAAAGCTTTGTAAGGGTTAATGTTGAAGAATTACCCATATATATGTTTTGCAAATATAAAACATTTTAATTTAAAAAAAATCACACACACACACACAAAGAATACAGGACCACATTAAAATAAAAGAAAAAAAAAGAAAGATTTACATTTCCACATATAAACCATTAGCAGTCTCTTATTAATTTCCTTTGATATTAATCTTTTTTAAAAAATTTGTCTTTGATGTTGGCTCTCCCATATTAAATTTTCTATTGAGTTCATATTTGTTTGAGACAAAATCCTGGAAAATCTGACAGTTCAATGAATATACATTCTTTTCTCCATTCACTATTATACTTAATTTTGCTGACTATAATATTTTTGGCCCGAATCCTTGTTCTTTGGTTGTCTATATATGTGATTTCAAGATCTGCAGTCTTTTATTATAGCTACTAATAAATCTGTACATATCTAATTGTAGCTACAACATATTTGAATTTTGTTATTTTTGCTGTTGTTGCTTGTAAAATTTTCTCTTTGATCTGGGGGTTTCAAAATTTAGCAATGATGTTCTATATGTTTTCCTCATAGGATCTCTTTGAGATGATGAATTGATGTTTTTTTTTTCCATTTTTACTTTATTCTCCTCTTGTTCTATCACTTCAGGACAATTTTCTTTAATTCTTTTTTATATTATTAAATCAAGGTTCTTTTTTTGTCATAGATTTCAGATAATCCAATTATTCTTATGTTTCTCTTCTTGACTTGTTTTTCAGATCTATTATTTTTCTTATGAGATATTAACATTCTCGTCTATTTTTCATTTTTGAAAGTTGTATTATTATTTTTAAAATTCTTAGTCTCTTGTAGTTTTACGGACTTCCCCTTGCCCAATTCCAATCTTCTAACAGTAATTTTCTTCTTTGAGAGTCTGAATCTACTTTTCTAGTTTGGTGATTTTCTTTTCATAATCTTGTTGATTTTCTTGAATAGTTTTATTTATTTGTTTATTTTTTTACTTTGTCCTTGATCTTTTTCATTTGATTTTGAAAATCTTTTATTTTTTGAATTCCTTTCTAAATTCTTTTAGAATAGATAATGATTTAATATTATTCTCAGTAGTTAGAGAGCATTTTGACTTTTTTTAAACTTTTATTTATTTATTTATTTATTTTTAGCATCCTGCTCTGAATATGAACCTTGATCTTTTTTATCCACATACTAGCTTTCAGTGGTTGGGTTATTTCTCCTTTGCCTGCTCTTGTTCTTTTCTCTTTTTCTCTCAGGGTTTTTGAGGTCTACACATTAACAAAAAGCATTTATTAATACTTACTATGTGCCAGGCAATGTACTGAGTGCTGAAAATACAGCCAAAAGAACAAGAATCCATGCCATCAAGAAGTTTATATTCTAATCAGAGAAAAAACATCACATAAAAGGAATATAAATCACATAAAAAATCCTATTAAATTGGGAGGGGAAGATGAAGCTACACACTGAGGACATTATAAAGTCAGGAAGAGACTTCCTGGTGTGGAGCCAATATGGTATAGTGAAGGCAGGAAACTATTCAAACTCTCCATGTTTCCCTCAAAAACTGCATAAAATCAAGCTTCTTAACAGAGTCTGATAAAGTGAAACAACTTTATAGCTTAGAATAGGTTGATTAGAAGAACTTCAAAAAAGGTCAGTTTCACTGAGGTGGAAAGGGTTTTCACCCAGCTTAGAGTCTGGGAAAGCCAGTGAGAATGTCTTAAACACAGTAGATCAATAACTGAAACCCTTTGTCCTGGTTCAGTATGGGAGCAGACAAGTGGGGTAACCTCCAATCCCATTTCAGAAGGCAAATTCTGGGAAACCAGATTGTTTCTTGGAAAGAGGAGGCAAAGCTATTCCCTTCAGGGAGCAAAACACCAAGCATAAGGGGCCCCTGTGCTCAGAGCTGCACAGGAATCTTGGGAGAGTACATCCCCTTTACTTCAGGAGCAAAGTTTTACAATAAAAGTAAAAAAAAAAAAGGAAATGGCAGAAGAAAAGGAAAGAAAATGAGCAAGAAACAGGGAAAACAAAACAAAACAAAACAAAACAAAACAACAACAACAACAACAAAAAACCTTGACCATAGAAAGCTGCTATGGAGGCAGGGAAGGCCAAAACACCAACTCAGACAAGGAAAACATGTTTACTTTTTTTTTAATTTTATTAATACTTTTTATTTGCAAAACATATGTATGGGTAATTCTTCAACATTAACCCTTACAAAGCTTTCTTTTACGAATTCCCCCCCCACTCCCCACCCCTCCTCTAGATGACAGGATATCCAGTACATGTTAATTATGTTAAAATACTTAAGAAATAAAATATATGTATACTTATTTCTACACATCATTTTTGTGCAGGAGAAATCGTATCTACAAGAAAGAATAATCAGATAAAGGAAATACATACAAGAAAATATCAATAGAGAGCATGAAAATGATATGTTGTGGTCCACATTTCATATCCCTCTCTGGGTGTATATGGCTTTCTTCACTGAAAAATTGGAACTGGTTTGAAGCATTTCATTGTTGAAGAGAGTCATGTCCATTAGAACTGATCATCATATAGTATTGTTGTTGCGTGAAAAATGATCTCCTGGTTCTGCTCACTTCACTCAGCATCAGTTCATGCAAGTCTCTCCAGGCCTCTCTGAAATTGTCCTCCTGGTTGTTTCTCAAAGAACAATTATATTCCATAAAATTTATATACCATAATTTATTCAGCCATTCTCCAATTGATGGGCATCCATTCGGTTTCCAGTTTCTAGCCATTACAAAAAGAGCTGCCACAAACATTCTTGCACATGTGGGTCCCTTTCCTTCCTTTATGATTTTTTTTTTGGGGGATATAGGCCCAATAGAAACACTGCTGGGTCAAAGAGTATGCACAGTTGATAACTTTTTGAGCATAGCTCCAAATTGCTCTCCAGAATGGTTGGATCCGGTCACAGTTCCACCAACAATGCATCAGTGTCCCTGCCTTCCCATATCCCCTCCAACACCTGTCATTATCCTTTCCTGTCATTTTAGCTAATCTGACAGGCCTGTAGTGGTACCTCAGAATGGTCTTGATTTGAATTTCTCTGATCAATAGTGATTTGGAGCAACTTTTCATATGACTAGAGATGGTTTTAATTTCATCCTCTGAAAATTGTCTGTTCATATCCTTTGACCACTTATCAGTTGGAGAATTGCTGGAATTCTTATAAATATGAGAAAATTCTCTATATATATTAGAGATGAGACCTTTATCAGAACCCTTAAATGTAAAGATGATTTCCCAATTAGATGCTTTCCTCCTAATCTTGTCTGCATTAGTTTTGTTTGTACAGAAACTTTTTAACTTAATATCATCAAAATTATCTATCTGGTGTTCAATTAGGAGGTCCAGATCTTCTTTGGACATAAATTTGTTCCATCTCCACAGATCTGAGAGGTAAACTATCCTATGTTCCTCTAATTTGCTTATAATATCGCTCTTTATATCTAGACAATGAACCCATTTAGATCTTATCTTGGTATGTGGTGTTAGGTGTGGGTCAAGCCCTAATTTCTTCCACACTAGTTTCCAATTTAAGGAAAACATGTTTAGAGTGTGATATCTCTCAGGAAATGTCAGAGACAGTTATAAATTGGTCTAAAGCCCAAAGAGGCTTCTTGGAAATGCTCATAAAAGACTATAAAAAGCAAATAAAAGAGGTCGGAGAAAAAAACGGGCAAAGAAATGAGAGATATGCAAGAGACAATCAATAACTTGGAAAAGGAAGTCAATGCCTTAAAAAATAAAATTGGCCAAATGCCAAAAAAAAAAAAAAAAACAATAAAATAACACTTTCAAAAGTAGAATTAACCAAATGGAAAAAAGTGATACAAAAGCTAACTGAAGAAAATCACACATTAAAACCTAGAACTGGGCAAATAAAAGCTAATGACATTATAAGACATCAAGAATCAGTTAAATTTAATTAAAGAAACTAAAAAATATTTAAAAAGGAAGAAAATATAAAATATATGATTACAAAAACAACCAACCTGGAAAATAGATGCAGAACAGACAATTCAAAAAATTATTGTTCTAC
>JAJPUD010030349.1:0-13230 GCA_023553655.1 Myrmecobius fasciatus
TTATCAGGACAATCTAGGCAATAACTTAAACAATTTAGTGTTTGATAAACCCAAAGACCCCAGCTTTTGGGATAAGTACTCACTATTCAGCAAAAACTCCTGGGAAAATTGGAAACTAGTGTGGAAGAAATTAGGGCTTGGCCCATACCTAACACCACATACCAAGATAAGATCTAAATGGGTTCATGATCTAGATATAAAGAGTGATATTGTAAGCAAATTAGAGGAACATAGGATAGTTTACCTCTCAGACCTGTGGAGATGGAATAAATTTATGTCCAAAGAAGATCTGGAACTCTTAATTGAACACCAGATAGATAATTTTGATTATATTAAGTTAAAAAGTTTCTGTACAAACAAAACTAATGCAGACAAGATTAGAAGGGAAGCATCAAATTGGGAAATCATCTTTACATTTAAGGGTTCTGATAAAGGCTTCATTTCTAAAATATATAGAGAATTGTCTCATATATATATAAGAATTCAAGCCATTCTTCAATAGATAAGTTGTCAAGGGATATGAACAGACAATTTTCAGATGATGAAATTAAAACCATCTCTAGTCATATGAAAAGTTGCTCCAAATCACTATTGATCAGAAAAATGCAAATTAAGACAACTCTGAGGTACCACTACGCACCTATCAGATTGACTAAAATGAGAGGAAAAGATAACAATGAATGTTGAAGGGGATGTGGGAAAACTGGGACTAATACATTGTTGGTGATACTGTGAACGGATCCAATCATTCTGGAGAGTAATTTGGAGCTATGCTCAAAAAGTTATCAAACTATGCATACTCTTTGACCCAGCAGTGTTTCTATTGGGCTTATATCCCAAAGAGATCTTAAAAGAAGGAAAGAGACCCACGTGTGCAAGAATGTTTGTGGCAGCCCTTTCTATAGTGGCTAGAAACTGGAAACTGAATAAATGCCCATCAATTGGAGAGTGGCTGAATAAATTATGGTATATGAATGTTATGGAGTATTATTGTTCTGTAAGAAACCACCAGCAGGATGATTTCAGAGAGGCCTGGAGAGACTTGCATGAACTGATGCTGAGTGAAACGAGCAGAACCAGGAGATCATTATACACAGCAACAACAATATTACATGATGATCAATTTTGATGGGCATGGCTCTCTGCAACAAAGAATTGTCTCAAACCAGTTCCAATTGTTCACATATACACCCAGAGAGAGGGATATGAAATGTGGACCACAACATTACATTTTCATGCTCTCTATTGCGGTTTGCTTGCATTGTGTTTCCTTTCTCTGATTTTCTATTTTTTTTTCTTGTAGATAGTATTTTTCTTGCACAACTTCTCAAGTATTTCAACATTATTAACATGTAGTGGACTTCCTGCCATCTAGGGTAGGGGAAGGGACTGGGGGTAAAATTTGTAATGGAAAGCTTTGTAAAGATCAATGCTAGGGAACTACCCGTACGTATGTTATACAAATAAAAAGCTTTAATAAAAAATAAAAAAAACAAATAGAGAAATGCAAATATATCTCACTAAACCATTCAGAAACAAACTTTGAAAAAAAAAGGGAAAAAAACTTCATTTTTTAAAAATTCACTATAGGGTAGTTTTTTCCCTCATTTTCATAATCACAAGTCTTGCTCATTACATTTGTTCTTTTTAGCTATGGAAGAAGCTTATATTTTACAGCCTGCTCTGTAAACTTTAAGTTCCTACAAATCATATAAATAGATTAATATTTTGGCCCTGGTAATAAACTTGTGACACACATGGATACTAGATTATAGTCAATTCCCCTTGTTACCTTAAAAACTAGATTTTGCATGGTGCTCTATTCAGATATCACATCTATTAAGGGATGCATGCTTCTTCTCACCTGGAAGAGAAGCCTCAGGTACTACAAAAATACTAGACACTCTATACCAAGTCATAAAATATTCTTGACCTAAAAACTCTACAGGCTTTTCATTAATCGAATATTCATTAAACATTTGTTGGTAAAAGACAGTAAGAAAGACAGCCTTTGAGGATGCAATAGCAACTTTCTCCCTCTATTATGAATTAGTTCAGTACCTAGTTTCTTTAAGTTAAACTTTAATTAGTTTAATTTTGTGGGGTTTTATTTTTAAGTCATAACAAGAAAGCAGAAATTTATGAGTAAAGTGTGTCTGAGTGAAAAAAAAATCTTGAAGTCCTTTTCTAAACCTTTTGAATAGTGTGATCTTATCAACTGAAATGTCATGAAACCAACCTCTTTTAATATTTTTTTAACTTTATTTTAAAATTGAATAGAAATAGAAAAAGAATCTTCATGTGCACAGTAGAACCTAGGAGATGACTGAAAATATGTAATAATAAATTTCCATTTCAAGAAATCATTTATAAAATAGAAGGCATTGTATTCAGAACTGTCCAGCTTTGATTACTTACAAATTTTTACTATTATTGCTCTTGTTCTTTACTGTGCAATTTTTGCTTTATTCTTTTTTCTATACTGTTCCATTTTCAACCCATTCCCAATACTAGTGGGATTTCAGAACTACCAACCTCTTCCTCCAACTTACTGATCTGAATTGGTTCTTACTCTCTCATACCTCATTCATATAGCATGATTACTGTTTTTACCTTTTACTACACAATTTTCCTTTTTAGAATCACATTATACTCAATCTTACCTCAATCTTTCTTTTGGACTACCAATTATTAATGATAACCTTAGACATACGGTTTACATTTCCATGTATAAAACATAAAGTTTGTCCTTATTGACTACCTTGAAATTAGGCTTTGATGTTGATTCTTTTATGTCAGATTTTCTATTGAGTCCAGGTTTGTTTACAGCAAAATCCTGAAAATCTGACAGTTCACTGAATGTTCTTTTTTTTCTATTCAGTGTCATATTAAATTTTATAGATATAATATTTTGGGCAACAACCCTAGTCTTTTGATAGTTAATATATACTATATATTGTAGCTGCTGAGAGGTTTTGTGTGATTCTAATTGTAACCCCAGCAAATTTCAATTTTTGTTGTTGTTGCTGTTGCTTGTAAAATTTGCTCTTTAATATGTGAATTTCAAAATTTAGCAACGATGTTCCTGAAGGTTTTCTTTATAAAATTTATTTCCCATAGCAATTGATGATTTTTTTTTCTATTTCTATATTTCCCTCTTACTCTATCACTTTAGGTCAATCAAGGGTTTGTTTTTTTGTTTGTTTGTTTTGTTTTGTTTTTTCTTTCTTTTTTTTTGATCATAGCTTTTTTGTAACCCAATTATTCTTATGCCCCCCCCCCCCGTTTGTTTTCCAGATCTGTTATTTTTCTTGTAATGAGTTTCACATTCTCTTCTATTTTTTTCCCATTCTTTCTATTTTTTTAAAAATTATTTCTTGGTCTCTTCACTGACTTCTCCTTGCCCAATTTCAATCTTCAAAAAGTCATTTTCTTGCTTAAGACTCGATCTCAAACCCACTCAGACACTGACTGGGCCTGGAGCGTGAAGGCGCCTCGGGGTCGGAATCCTAGTGCGTGTGCATGGCTGGAGCCCGGGGCCCACGCTCCGCCAGATAGCCCAGCGGGGGCCGGCCCCAGAACCTCAGCCCCCCGGGTGGCGGGTCTCTGCCAAAGCGTCCCCGAACAGACTTATTGAAGAAAGTTTCCGGACCGGGCATGGCCGCGGTCTGGCAACAGGTGCTGGCTGTGGATGCAAGGTACAACACATACCGCACACCCACCTTCCCCCAGTTCCGAACACAATACATCCGACGCCGGAGTCAGCTTCTGAGAGAAAATGCCAAAGCAGGGCACGAACCTGCCTTTCGAAGGCAGTACCTAAAACTGAGGGCCCAGCTGCTGGCACACCGCTATGGGCCTCTCACAGAGCCCGGGAGCTTCCGAGCCTACAGCAACAGTGTCATCCGAAGCAGTCGAACCACACTGAACCGAATGGAGGACTTCGACGAGGACCCGCGTTCACTTGGTGCCCGTGGCCACCGGCGCTCCGTTAGTCGTAGATCCTATCAGTTGCAGGCCCAGATGAATCGGGTCAAATACGATGAGAGAACCCCAGGCAGTGTCGTGCCCACATCAGTAGCAGAGGCCAGCCGGGCTATGGCTGGAGACACTTCGCTGAGTGAAAACTATGCTTTTGCTGGGATGTACCACGTCTTTGACCAACATGTGGATGAGGCTGTTCCCAAAGTACAATTTGCTAATGATGATCGCCACCTGCTAGCTTGTTGTTCACTGGATGGTAGCATCTCTGTGTGCCAGTTGGCACCCATCCCCCCTGTGGTATTGCGTGTGCTCCGTGGGCATTCACGTGGCGTGTCTGACTTTGCCTGGTCCCTTTCCAATGACGTCCTTGTCTCCACGTCGCTGGATGCCACCATGCGCATCTGGGCCACTGAAGATGGCCGCTGCATCCGTGAGATCCCTGACCCAGATGGGGCTGAACTGCTGTGCTGTACTTTCCAGCCAATCAACAATAATCTCACTGTGGTGGGCAACGGGAAGCACAATGTGCACGTGATGAACATCTCCACGGGCAAGAAGGTGAAGGGCGGCTCCAGCAAACTGACTGGCCGTGTGCTGGCTCTGTCCTTTGATTCACCTGGACACATCTTATGGGCTGGAGACGATCAGGGCAGAGTCTTTTCCTTCCTTTTTGACATGGCTACAGGGAAGCTGACCAAGGCCAAGCGGTTGGTGGTACACGAAGGCAGCTCCATCACTAGTATCAGTGCACGTTCCTGGATCAGCCGTGAAGCCCGTGACCCCTCTCTACTCATTAATGCCTGCATCAATAAACTGCTCCTCTATCGGGTAGTGGATAACGAGGGCACTTTGCAGCTGAAGAGGAGCTTCCCAATTGATCAGAGCCAGCATCCTATTCGAAGTATCTTCTGCCCCCTCATGTCCTTCCGCCAGGGAGCCTGTGTAGTCACAGGCAGCGAGGACATGTGTGTCTATTTCTTTGATGTGGAACGGACCACCAAGGCCATTGTCAATAAACTGCAGGGCCACAGCGCTGCCGTGTTGGATGTCAGTTTCAACTGTGATGAGAGCCTTCTGGCCTCGAGCGATGCTGTTGGGATGGTCATTGTGTGGCGCCGGGAACAAGAGTAACCATAGCCTAACCTGAAGAAGGACCTGGACCTAGGTCTCAGGTCTCAGTGAACTGAGGACAGGTATAGAGATAATGGGGAGGGATGTAAAAAGTGGGGAGGACCAAGAGGAGCTACCATAGGCATAGAATTTTGTAAATAATAAAAATCCATGTCTGATGGGAAAAATAAAAAAAAAAAGACTCTGGATCTCCTTTTCTAGTTGGTTGACTTTCCTTTTATAATCAACTTGTTTTGGATTTTTTTTTTAGTTTTCTGTTTTTGTTTTTCCTGAGCCTCATTTGAATTTTAAAATATTTTTGAGTTCTTCAATAATTTTTTTGACAGGTAACTTTTTAACATTACTCTTTGTAATGGGAGAGGATTTTTTTTTTACTTAAGTATTCCTCTGTAAAGATCAACTTAACATAATAACGTTTTATATTTGGGTTATTTCTCCTTTGCCTGCTGTTTTTTATAAAGCGTTTGTAAGTATAATCACCTCTAGTCCTGAGGTGGTAGGAAATGGTGTCTCTAGCTTCTGGACTTTCTTCAGTTCTCTCCTCTGGCCTAGAACCCAAAATCAAGAGTTTCACTTTCCTATTAATGCCCTCAGCCAGCAGCTTCCTTGTCTCACTGCTTTTTACTCACCAAGTATGTGCTGGTTCCTTCTCATCCAGGGCCTTGTCTTAGCAGCACAGCTAAGCCTGGCATTCCTTATCAGAAGAGATTCCCCCAGTATTCCTAGATTCAAAACCCTGACTCTTCATGCTTAAACAGCTAACTCCACAAACTGGGAAATGAAAGTTCCTGTGACTGGGGCTGAGACTACTCCAAACCCAACTATCCATGGGGCTCTCCAGTTGCTACCTCAGAAGAACTAGCTGTAAGTGTTTACATTTCTCATGGACCAAATCCCCATCTTGGAGTTTTTCCTCAGATCTCCAGTTACCCCAGGAGCACCAACTCATTTCTGCCTCAACTATTAACTCGTTTGTCTTAGTCTACATTTGCTCCAATACACAATTTTGTTTTGTGGGTAGTGAAAATGTGGATAATTTAGAATTTTCTGACCTACCATCTTCCCAAAATCCTATTGCTGTGGGCACTTACCAATAATGAGGAGACAGAACCTACGGGAAATTTGGCTTGGAAATGGAAGGAAGGTGAGGAACATAGGCAATTTTTTTTACTCAAAATGAAAATAAAAAGCGGCGAAGCAATAATCAGAAAATACAAAATCATATCCCTCTTTTTTATCTGTTAAATATTGATGGACTATGTACATGAAAGCATTGAGGACATCTTTGACAAAAACATGACAAGAGAAAAGAAAGGTTTCCATAGACAATGTTCTATAGCACATTTTTTAACAGGAACACAAGTGACTGAGAAAAATAGGAAATCCTGCTATGTCTATAATTTATTGATGTAAAATATACATACACACAATTTCAACAGAACAAATTGAAAATTTAAAAGATTCTTCTCAAGACATCTCGATCTATATATATTATTCAAAATTCTGTGACAGATGGGATTAGTAAGCTTTGTTAAATAACTTGCCAAATATTAACTAGTGAGACACAAGATAAAATGTGCTTACCTAAGTGTTTTATAAGATGTCTTTTGCAAAATGTAAACAAAAGAGCATATTAATGATAAAATTTTCTAAACATTTTTATTTCAGTTAATCAAATCTTTATTAAGAGCCTACTACATACTAGGCATTGAGCTTGGCATTTGGAATAACATACAAAACTGAAAAAGTCTCTGCCTGCAAGGAGCTTGCATTATAATTTGTAGATATCTTTTTTAAAATGGTGTGAAATCTCATAACACTACACTACCTCCTCAACTTAAAAGATAAAAATAGCAGTAAGATTTTGGTATGACTATCCCAATTGGAAAAACATTGATGAAAAATTAATGATGCTCAGATTATGACATCCTGCTAGCTGAGTATACAATCTAGTCAGTCCATCAATATATACATTCTAGACAGGCACACCTGGCTGAGTATAATAAGCAAATTAATGGCAACTTTCTCCAAAGGCCAAGAGAGGTAGGAGTCTAACTTCATGAATTAATAGCAGTGAAAGCTAAAGTGTAATCTCTGCTAGGTTCACATTGTACCCTCCCTCTTACCTCTCTTGTACCTCTCTCATGCTGTAGTTGGTTGCATAACTCAAATGATCATTTCCTTGATAGGTTTGTTGTGGTGGAGTCTTTGTCAACAGTACCCTGTCCTTACCTTCACTTTATTATTATATGTCAATACTCACTTTATTATCATGTGACAATAAACAGTAAAGATTCACACTATCCACTAAGTTGTAAAGAAAGCAGAGATATAGAATGGAAAATCATGCTTTGTTTAAAAAGAAAACACACTGTAGCACTGTTCATCCAGAGAAATAGGGAACAAAGGGAAATCAAGTAGCAAGCAGGAAAGGGGACTGGAAAACAACTGCAGCCAGCACTGCACTACCAGAAGTCTCTTGGGATTAGAATTTAGGTAAATTATTAGTAATTCCCCCCAAATGGAAGAAGGCTAAATCAACTTTAATGCCAGCTAGTTGATCTATCATTAAATAAGGAGTCAGAAAGCAAACAAGAATGCTGAAATTATAAAAATTAGTTTAGATTGCATACAGAAAAGGACCATATACTAAAAACTCCAAAACCATATACATAACAGTTAAATTTAATCATTGCAATAACAATAATTGACCAGGAGAAAAACCATTAAATATAAAAAAGTAATTCAAATAATGTGAGACTATTCTGCAGAAGTCACAAAGGGAAATGAAATAATATTCAAAGAACAAAGAAACTCAAAAAGCAACCAAAACCAAAAATGTACCCTTCAAATATGAATCTGATTACATATGAAAAAGATAGATGTTCAATAAAGAAGTAGTATTTGGTGTATTCCTACAAAAAAAATACATGAACATGTTAATTTAGTTTGCAAACATTACAAAATTTGTATGCTATAAAGTTAAAGAAAAATAATTACCAAGGAAAACACAAGCACTGACATATATTAGTTCATCCTTAGGATTAATTAAAAGAATGAAAACAAGAAAAGGAAGACACTTATGGGGTTGATTAATTTTTGCATTTTCTATTCAAAGTTTATTGGGAATGTCTTAGATCACACAGAGAACCAAGTCTTTTACAACCATTGCACAACTTTGCTGTTACTGGGAACAATGTGTTCCTGGTCCTGCTTGTTTTACTTAGCATCAGTGCATGTAAATCTTTCCAGGTCATTTTTATAGAAAATAATCCATTACCTTCATAAACAGCATAAACAAAAAACGAATGGATGATGGGCATCTGCTCATTCTCCAATTATTTGCTATCATAAAAAAGCTGCTCCAAGCATTTTTGGACATGAGTCCCTTCCCCTCTCTTATGATTTCCTTGGGACACAGGACCAGTAATAGCACTGCTCTGTCTACAGGTAGGCACAGTTTCTTTGGGCATAGTTCCAAATAGCTCTCCAGAATGGTTGGATCATTTCACAACTCTACCAAGAAGGCATTAGACGTCCCGATTTATATTTTAGAAATCAGGCCTTTATCAAATACACTGACTGTAACTATTTTTCATAGAGTTCTGCTTCCCTTCTAATCTTGGTTGTGTTGGTTTTGTTTTCACAAAATCTTTTTAATTTAATGTACTCAAAATTGTCCATTTTGCATTTCATAATGTATTTTAGTTCTTCTTTGGTCATAAATTCCTCCCTTCTCCAAAGATCTGATAGGTAAATTACCCCTTGTTCTCCTAATTTGCTTGTGGTTTAACCCTTTACCCCAAATCATGTACCTACTTTGACCTTATCTTGGTATGAGGTGTGAGATGTAGGTATATGCTGAGTTTCTGACATATTATTTCCAGTTTTCCTATCAGTTTTCATGAAATAGTGAGTTCCTATCCCAGAAGCTGGAATTTGGGAGGTCATCTATTACTGTAGTCAGTGATTATTAATTTCTTTTTCTTTTCTTATTGCTAAATCTAACATTTCTACTACAATATTGAATAATAGTGGTAATAATGGGCATTATTGTTACACCTGATCTTATTGGAAATGCTTCCAGTTTCTTTTCATTACAAATAATGCTTGATGTTGGTTTAAGGTAGATGCTACTTATTATTTTAAGAAAAACTCCATTTATCCCCATGTCCTCTAGTGTTTTTAATAGGTGCTGTATTTTGTCAAAAGTTGTTTCTGCATCTATTGAGATCATCATATGATTTCTGTTGGTTTTAGTATTGATATGGTCAATTATGGTAATAGTTTTCCTGATACTGAACCAGTGGTGCATTCCTGGTATAAATCCCACTTGGTTATAGTGTATTATCCTCCTGATAAGTTGCTATAATCTCTTTGCTAATGTTCCAGTTGAAATTTTGACATCAATGTTCATTAGGGAGGTTGGTCTGTAATTTTCTTTCTCTTTTTTGACTTTCAGGTTTAAGTATCACTACCATATTTGTTTCAGAGAAGGAATTTGGGAGGACTCCTTCTTTACCTATTTTTCTAAATAGTTTATATAGTACTGGAATTAATTGTTCTTTACATGTTTGGGAGAATCACTTGTAAATCCATCTGGCACTGGAGATTTTTTATTAGGGAGTTCATTGATGTCTTGTTCAAACTTTTTTTTCCTAAAATGGGACTATATAAGTAATTTATTTCTTCTTCTGTTAATCTGGGCAATTTATATTTTTATGAATATTTGTCCATTTTGATTAGCTTGTCAGACCTCCTGGCAAATGGTTGAGCAAAACAGCTCCTGATTATTGCTTCAATTTCTTTTTCAATGGTGGTAAGTTCACCCTCTTCAATTTTATTGCTGGTGATTTGGTTTCTCTAGATCAAATCAAAGTTTTATCTATTTTGTTGGGCTTTTTTTCATAAAACCAACTCTTAGTTTTATATTAGTTCAATAGTTTTCTTATTTTTTTTATTAATCTCTCTTTTGAGTTTCAGAATTTCTGATTTGGTATATAATTGGCAATTTTAGTTTGTTCTTTTTTCTAGCTTTTTTAGTTGTGTGCTGAATGCATTGATCTCTTCTTTATTTTATGTAACTCTTTAGAAATATAAAATTTCTCCTAAGAACTGCTTTGGCTCTATCTCACAGATTTTGGTATGTTGTCACATTAATTTCATTCTCTTGAATAAAATTATTGTTTCTGTGATTTATTGTTTGAGTCATTCATTATTTAGAATTAGATTATTTAATTTCTAATTGGTTTTTAGTCTATCTTTCCCTAGCCCTTAACTGAATATAATTTTTATTTCATCGTGCTCTGAAAAGGAAGAATTTACTATTAATGCCATTCTGCATTTGATTGTGAGGCTTTTATGTCCCAATACATGGTCAATTTTTGTGTAGATGGCATGTACTGCTGAGGAAAAAAAAAAGTATATGACTTTCTGTCCCTATTCAAATATTCTCCAGAGAGCTATCATATCTAATTTTTCTGGGGTTCTATTAACTTCCCTAGTTTCTTGTTTGTTTATGTTGTGATTAGATTATCTAATTCTGAGAAGGGAAGATTGAGGTCCCCCATTAATATACTTTTGCTAGCTATTTCTTCCTGCAACTGGCATATCTTCTCTAAGAATTTGGATGCCCTAACATGTGGGGCATATACATGTAGTATTGTTACTACTACATTTTTATGGTGCCCTTTAAAAAAGATATAGTTTCATTTCTTATCTCTTTTAATTAGATCTATTATTACTTTTGCTTTATCTGAGATAAGAATTGCTATCCTTGCTTTATTTTACTTCAGCTGAAGCATAATAAATTCTGATTCAGCCTTTTATCCTGATTATGTTTTTTAATCCACTCTGCTATTCACTTCCATTTTATTGGAGAATTCATCCCAATATATTCACATTATGATTACCAGATCTTTTTTTTTCACTGAGGCAATTGGGATTAAGTGACTTGCCCAGGGTCATACAGCTAGGAAGTGTTAAGTGTCTGAGACCAGATTTGAACTCAGGTCCTCCTGACTTCAGGGCTGGTGCTCAATCCACTGCACCATCTAGCTGCCCCACCAGATGTATTTCTTTCCACCATATTTTCTCCCCTGTATATGTTTTTGTTCTGACTTTCCATCCTGTCCCTTTTTACTAATGTTTTGTTTTTAATCCACCCCATCCTCTACCTGCTTTACCTTCTATCGCTGCTCTTCCCTTTTCTTATCCTCTTATCCTAGTATTTCTGACCTCTCTTCTATCCAGCCCCTCCCTTTTCTTTCCCCTTTCTCCTCCTACTTATTTGTAGGATCTGATAAATTTCTATACCCAACTGAATGATTAAGTTATTCCCTCTTTGAGTCAAAACTGATGAGATCAAGCTTCAGACAATGCTCATCTTCCTCCCTTCTTTTCTTCTATTTTAATAGGTATTTTGTGTCCCTTCTTGGGATCTAATTTGTCCCATTGTACCTCCCTTTCCTCTTCTCACAGTGCAAGCCTTTTTCCATCCTTTAATTTCTTTTTCTTTGATATCATCACATCCATTCACAACCAAACCCTCCATCCATGTGATGTCCCTTCACAATTGTCAAGAATTACAGCTATCATTTCTCCTCTAGGCAGTTAAACCTTTATTTATAAAATATATGTGTATATATATATATATATATATTTCCCCTGTTTACCTTTCTATGCTTCTCTTGAGTCCTGTGTTTGAAAATTAAATTTTATGTTTAGTTCTGGTTCTTTTTTCAATAGAAATGATTGAAAATTTCTTAGTTTATTGAAGATTTTTCTTTTCCCCTGAGAGATGAAGCTCAGTCTCACTGGGTAATTAATTCTTTATTGTTACCCCAGGTTCTTTGCCTTCTGGAATATGGTATTCCAGGCCCTCTGATTCTTGATTATAGATGTTATTAGATCTCGAGTAATTCTGACTATTACTCCTTGATACTTGAATTGCTTTTGTCTGGCAGCTTGCAGTATTTTTGCCTTGAAATTATTTCTGAAGTTTTGCAACAATGTGGTTTCTCTTATGCGATCTCTTTTCAGAAGGAATCATTAGATTCTTTCAATAACTATTTCTCCCTTTGGTTCTAGTATATCAAGCAGTTTTCCTTGATGATCTCTTGAAAAATGCTATCTAGGTTCTTTTTTTAGTCAAGGACTTTAGGTACACCAAAAAATTTTAAATTGTCTCTCCTGGATCTATTTTCCAGGTTGGCTGTTTTTCCAATGAGGTAGTTTATATTTTCTTACATTTTTTTTCATTTGTTTTAGTTTAGTTTCATTCTTTTTAGTCTCCTGGAGTTATCAACTTCCATTTGCCCCATTCTGGTTTTGAATGTTTAATTTTTCTTCAGTTATTTTTGGTATATTCAAAGATCAAAAAAGATCAAAAAGCAACCAGAAATGGTGTACCCTACAAATATGAACCTAATGATCAATGAAAAAAATAGATGTTCAATAAAGGAGAAATATTTGGCTCATTCTGACAAAAAAAATGAACATATTTTATTTTTAAACATTACAAAATGTGTATGCTGTAAAGTTAAATAAATATAGCTAACAAGAATAACAAATGATAAAATATATTACTTCATCTCTAGAAGTTATTAAAAGAAAAAAAAACAAGAAAAGAAAGATACCTATAGGGTTTTCAAAAAACACAGAAATTACAATAAACTTCAGAAGAACGCTACTCTAAATAAGCATTTCTATTCCCAAGAAAGTAAAAGAAAAAGAGGAAGATTATTAATATGTGAAGTTGAAACTGTTGTGAAGCATCTACTGAAAGGCATAAATGAGAAATACAAAGGATGAGAGGGTTTTTTTTGGGGGGGAGTTATTTATTTATTTTTATTTGCAAAACATATGTATGGGTAATTCTTCAACATTAACCCTTACAAAGCTTTCTGTTACAAATTTTTCCTCCCTATTCCCTACCCCTCCCCTAGATGGCAGGATATCCACTACATGTTAATTATGTTAAAATATTTGACAAATCAAATATATGTATACATATTTCCATACTTATCATTGTTGTGCAAGAAAAATCTTATCTACAAGAAAGAAAAATCAGAGAAAGGAAACACAATGCAAGCAAACATCAATCGAGAGCATGAA
>JAJPUD010030350.1:1136-13229 GCA_023553655.1 Myrmecobius fasciatus
TATCATTAAATGACCATCTTCTTCCCTAGAGGATAATGCTCATTCTAGCTTAGGTTATTCTTGGCTGTAATCTAAGTTCCTTTGCCTTTCGGAATATCTGGTTCCAGGCCCTTCAATCCTTCAATGTAGAGGCTGACAAATCGTGTGTGATTCTAATTATTGATCCTCGGTATTTGAATTGTTTCTTTCTAGCTGCTAGCAGAATCTTTTCCTTGGTGTGATAGTCCTGAAATTTAGCCACGATATTACTTGGGGTTTTAATTTTGGGGTCTCTTTCAGGAGGTGATCTGTGAATTCTTTCAATGGTGGTTTTGCCTTCTGATTCTACAACCTCAGGGCAGTTTTCTTTCAGGATTTCCTGGAAGATAGTGTTTAGATTCTTTTTTTCATCATGGCTTTCAGAAAGTCCAATAATCCTTAGATTGTTTCTCCTAGATCTATTTTCCAAGTCAGTTGTTTTTCCTAGGAGATATTTCATATTTTCTTCTATTTTTCATTTTTTTGTTTTTGTTTGACTGATTTTTTGAAGTCTTATTGAGTCATTCACTTGAATTTGTTCAATTCTTATTTTTAAAGTGTTGTTTTCTTCAGTTACCTTTTTTAGCTCCTTTTGTAACTGGCCAATTTGTTCATTGCACTCTTGTTCCACTAAACTAATTTTATTTTTCAGTGCATTGTTGTCTATTTCCAATGCACCAATTTTGTTTTTCAATAAATTGGTGTCTTTTTCATATCTCTTTTGCAGGATATTATTTCTTTCTTGCACTGAACTCAGTTTATTTTCCCATTTATCATCCAGTTCTTTTTTGAGATTCTTTATGCAATCTTCCAGAAAGGCTTTTTGCCAAGGGGACCAGGTTATATCTCCCTTGATGACTTCCTTTGGATTTTCTTTGTCTACAGGTACCTCAGGATCTGGAGTCTGCCTTTCTTTCTCTCCATAAAAGCTGTCTATGGTAAGAGCTCTCTTCTGCTTCTTACTCATTTTTTATTTTTATTTATTTATTTATTTTTTAAAAGCTTGGGGTCTGTGCAAAGCAGAGAAGTGGCTAGCTGTGGTAGTTTGCCCTGGGGCAATTCTGCTACTTAACTTCCAGTGCCAGCTGGTTGTGCTAGGACCTTGTGTTTGCAATGGGTTACAAACTGCCTTTTACAAAAGGCAGATCTGCCAGAGCACCTGCCTGCAATCAGGGCAGAGTGTTCCAAGTGCCTCAGAAACTTTCATCAGCTGTTTTGAGTTTCTGCCACGTTGAGCCCTGCCCAGTTTCCTGCCTCTCCTGGAGGCAGGGCAAACTGCTCACTCCCACTCCTCGCCCCCTCTGCCCCAGTGAAACAGACCTTTATGAAGTTCTTCAAAGGTAACTTCACCAAGCAGAATTTCTTAGTCCAAATATTTCTGGGTTCATTGACTTAAAGATCAGTTCAGAGGCTTATTTTACTGTTGACTTGAGAGGTCAGAGGAGGACACAGAGAGTCACTCACTCTGCCATCTTGGCTCCGTAAATTCTTTAATTTTAAGGATAGTTATAAACAAACAGGAATTATCAACATCAATGTGAATGTGGTTAAATAGAAACCTGATAGAACTAGTTGTTCAGTTGTCATCAGCTATTTGTGATTTTGGAGTTTTCTTGGCAAAGATACTAAAGTGTTTGCCATTTTCTTTTCCTGCTTGTTTGACAGATGAAAAAACTGAGGCAAACAGGCTTAAGTGACTTATGTGCAGGATTAGTAGATCAGATTTAATCAGCTTTAATTTAACAAATATTAACATATTGTAAATTTGGAATGAATTACAAATATAATATACTATGTATATATGTGTACACATATTTGTGAATGATACTAAATTGAGAAACATCAGAGAAAAAAGAGAATAAAATACTAGTAAAGATGACAATATCTCTTACATTCATCCCTTCCTTACCACTTCCATGATCATATTTATGTTCAAAAGCTCATTACTTCTCTCATGAACTGCTGCACTTGATGGGCTGTTTTTTTGTTGTTTTTTCAAGTCCCTTCTCTCTTTACTTTGCCTTTAACTCAACTCACTGCAACAAAGATTTATTAAGCATTGAGTGCAAGCCATTAAAGTAGTTTCTGGGGATATAAGGCAAAAAATAATAGTCTCTGTCCTCAAAGAGTTCACTATATTCTACCAAGTTAATTAAACACAAGATATTTAATAAGAAATTCTTCAAATAGAAGGTAACATATGAGTTGAGACTTGAAGTAAGTTAAAGTTCATAAGAGGTAGAGATGAAAAGTAATGCACATGTATTCTAGAATTATAGACTGCCTAAGCAAAGGAATAAGGATAATAGAAGAAATGCTGAGTTTCTGTGATGTTAGGATTAAGAATTAAACCTGAAAGGGACCTTATATGCCATCAAGTCTAACCTTTTCATTTAAAATGATAAAACTAGGGATTAGAGTAATTCAGTTTTTGATCTGAGACATATATTAAATGTATGGGTCAACATTTGAATTCAGACTTTCTTGATTCAAAACCCAATAGTCTTTTGAATGTGCTACCTGGTTAGAAATAGAGAAAGTAGATGGTTTGGCTAGAACACAGATTATATAAAAGAAGCAATAAGAACTAAGTCTAGAAACACAGCTCAGGCTCATTTGAAAGCAGCATAGCAGGGTAAAGAACATGGATTTTATTTAGAGACAACTGATAGATAATAAAGATTTTTGAGCTGGTGGGTCTTATGGTCAGATCTGTGCCTTAGGGAGATTACTTGAACAATTGTATGGAGAACAGATTGGAAATGTGAGTGACTGAAGGCAGAGATTGATAAAAATGCTAATGTATAGACAAGAAGTGATGAAATACTGAAGTAACATGATAATTTAAGTGGAGAGGAGTCAGATGAAGACTGATGAAGGAGATATTGTGAAGTTAAAACTGATAAGACATGACAACTGATTGAATAAGAGGAAAGAGAAAAGAAAGGATGGGGAGAAGCAGAGAAAGAGAGAGGGAGAGATAGACAGACAAACACAAAGCACACACATACAGAGATTATGAGCCAAGAAAGATAAGATCTGAATTTTGTTTTTGAAATGTTAAGTTTCAGATGCCCATGGGACAGGTAGCAATGTTCTAATATGGAACTAGAATCAGCAGATAGATCAGCATAATAGAAATGCAATAGATAAGGGAGTCCATCTTTTAAAAAGTAATTGATCTCAATGATTCAAATGAAATTGCCAGTAAAGTTTAGAGAGAATAGAAGGTTAAGAACAGAATCTTGGTGAAGATCCATGTTTAGGGGATGAAAAGATGGATGGTGAGTTAGTAAAAGAGGCTGAAGAGTCAGGGAGGAGAGCCAGAGGGAGAGCAGTGTGAAGTCAAGGAGGAAGAAGACACTATCCAGATAAAGGGCATTAATCTGGAATGGCAAAAGCAACAGTGAGATCAAGAACGATTAAAAAATCAAAAAAGTCACTAGATTTATTAGGTAAGATATCATTGGTCAAGTTGGAGAGAAAAATGTAGGTCAGATGGTGAGGTCAGAATCTAAATCTCAAGCCTTTATGCAGTGAGTGGGAAGTAGGAAAGTGAAAATAACAGACGAAGATGAACTTTTCTAAGAGCTTGACTGTGAAATGGAGAATAAACAGGGTGATGGCTTGTAGGAGCAAATGAAGATGTTTTAAGGAATGGAAATCACCTCACCATGTTTATAGGTAGTTGGGAAGGTATCAATAGACAAAGGACAACTGAGGGACAGAAGGAGTTATTGAAAGGGTCATGCTGAGAAAAGATAAATGGGGTGAAATTGGAAGCATAAATAAGCAAGGAAGACTACTTTCTCAGAGTCTGAGGAAGAGTCTGTGGATAAGAATAACTGGACATATAAACATCAGCAGGCTGCTTTCATTTTATATCTCTCTTCTTTTCTATTTCATCTCCAGATATTTTATTCACAATATGGTTGAGCCTCACAATTCATCATGTTCAAATAGATCTCATTATATTTTCCCGTAAACCAGAGAGTATTAGCCATTTGTTAGTGTTTTGGACCCCTTTGGTAGTATAGTATATCATATGGACCATTTCTCAGAGCTATATTTGAAATAAAATAAATTATATTGAAAGGAAATTATCAAATATATTTTTAAAAACAAGTTGGACTTCTAGTTATGAATTCCTGATTAGCTACCACCAACAAAAATAAACAGAGAGGTTGTAGGAGTGGCAGCAACCCTAAACTACTGGTCCTGTTTTCAGTCCAGAATGGAACAGGCATGCCAGCCAAGTTTCACTCACAAAGAAGGAAAGCTTGCATAGCTGAAACAGCAAGCCATTCTGAGGGAGAGACAGAAGGGCAAGTCAAACCTTGACAGTTCTTTTGACCAACATCTTCCCTCAGACTGATAGAGACAGCCCAAGTCCTTAAATTCAGGAGCTGTGGAAATAGCAATGTCTCCATCCTAGTGTGATGCTTTGCAGCCATCCTTGTGGGGAGAAAATCTTGGGAAGATGCAGTCTGACAGTTATTCATGCAAATGCTACAACCACATCTGTTGAAGACCAGAAAATAAAGCTCTTGCTACTAGTGCCGTTGGTACTGTCAAATGGTTCAATATCAGAAAATGATTAATTTTTATAAATAGGAATATCAAAGAAGAATTACTACATGCTTTGCTTCTGATCCCTATGACCAATGGGATCTTTTCACCTGACTTATAGCTAAAATCTTGTGTGTGTATGTGTATGTGTACACACACTCACACACATACACACACACGTCTTTTCTATTTGTAATTCAAGAGTTTAGTGTAGTACTCGCACATACAAAGTGCTTAATACATGTTTCATTCATTCCTTTCTAAAATCTCTACTCTTTTAAATTTCCCTATTTATGTTGAAGGTACTACTATCCTTCCAGTGTCTCATAATTTTGGTATATTAGATTCCTTACTCTCCCTCACCTCACATCCCCCCCCCAAATTTTTCCTTCACAACGTCTCTACAGTTTAATTCCTCTCACTTAAAATTACTATCTAACTCATTCCCTTATCTTCTCTTACCTAGCTTATTGGAACACCCTCTTAAATGTTTTCTGTCTCAAGTTTCACACGAGTCATCTATCCTGTACACCATTACCAAAACAGTTTTCCTTAAGCACAGATTTTCCCTTCTGACTGTCTGTTCAACCAATTCCAGGGGCTTCCTGTTGCTTCTACAATAAAACATAAATTTCTCTGTTTATCTTCTAATACCCTATACATTTGCCCCAATCTAGTTTTTCTGTTTCATTGAATATTTTCCCCCTTTACACTAGAAAGAGACAAACAGCTCTCCCTCACTCAGAACACCAGATTTATAATTCTGTAAATTTGCTTGGGTTATCCTCCATGCCTGGAAATTATTCCTTTCTTTCTTCTACTTCATAAGAGTCCATTTTTTCCTTAAGATTCATTTCAGGCAATATCCTTTGCATGAAATCTTTCCCAGTCATCCAAAATGTTAGTATTCTACCTCCCAAGTTACCTTATATTTTACTACTTTGTAGATATTTGCATTTATTATTAATTTTCTATTTATGTTGTATTCAATGTGTCACTTCTCTCCCTCTTCTATTAAATTGTTAGCTCCCTGCAAATAGGCAGTTTGTTTCTAAAATAGAGTAAATACTTAATAAATATTTGTTGATTGATTTTCATTACAACAGCTTTTTACTATTTTGTAAGGCAATACTGTTTTGTAACAAATTTCTATTCTATTCTTCAATGATATTTGCAAATATGTTTACATTCTAAACTAGTGCAGCTCTTCCCTGACATGTCCCAGTTTGGCAAGAACAAGTATTTTCTGACTAAGGCAGTTTCTGGATTTTTTCAAACTCCTCATGTCATTGATTTTATGTCAATACAAGTTCTCTAAGAAATGGTGATAGCAAGTATCATTGTTTTTACTTCTGTCCATTCCCTGTTTCTTTTAGGATTGGCTGCATGTTTAAACCAATTAAGTTGGAGCTCATGCAATGTCTTCTCATCTTTGTCCTTTTAATTTGACATTACTTTTGACTTTAATTTAACCAATAGATAACACGAATGCACACAGACTGTAATTATATAACTTTTGCTACATCAATATTTAGGTTTGTTTTTTTTTTTTGGCTAAATATATTATTTGTTATCACCCTGATCTCTAATTATTCTACCCCTCAGATCTTTCCTAGGCCAGCACATCAGTGTTAGCTACATTCCTCCCTTCCCAATCTCAATCCTTTAGTGAACCTATTCAAATTTTCATTACATTCAAATCCCTTTCCCCATTGTTCTATTGTCTTGTCTTTTCATCTGATCTACAATGATCTTTTTTAAAAAATTAATTATATCTTGTTTTCAGATATGCATTCTCTCTTATTTTCTTCCCTTTTCTCCCAACTGAAAAGAATACCAAAAACTTATAAACTCATATGGATGAGTAAAAAAATTCCTGCATTGGCCAGCCCCCTCTCCCCCAAAGTCACTCCAAAATGTCTTAATCTGCATTCTGAGTCCATACCTCTCTATCAGACAGTAGGGAATAGTATGATTTACCATGAGTCCTCTGTAATTGTGGTGGATCATTGCGTTGATCACAGTTCTTGAATTTTTTCAGTTATTGCCCTTACAGTATTGTTATTCTTATATAAATTATTCTCTTGATTCTGCTCATTTCACTTTATACAAATATTACGCTTTTTGAAACCATTCCTTTCATTATTTATTACAGCATAATACTATTCCATCACATCCATGTACCATGATTTGTTCAGCCATTCCTCAAGTGAGCATCCCTGCAGTTTCTAATTCTTTGCTACCACCCACACCCATACCCCCTCCATACACACCAAAAACCCTGCTCTAATATTTCTATACATACGGCTCCTTTCCTTTTTCTTTGATCTCTCTGGGGTACAAACCTAGGAGTGTCATTGCTAGGTCAAAGAGTATGCAGTTTATTAGTATTTGGGGTAGAGTAGTCAAATACTTTCCTGAAAAAATAAATCATCTCTTACTTGCCAAATCTGATGGACTTTTTCAGTCCTTATCTTTTTTAATTTCTCTGTAGAATTTTACTTATTAGTGAGTCAGTCAATAAGCATTTATTAAATAACTGCTATGTTCCAGGCACTATGTAAGTACTGTGTATATAAAGAAAGAAAAATAGTTCTAGTCCTCAAAGTACTAATAGTCTACTGTGGAAAAATATGAAAACAACTATGTATACTAGGATAAACTGGAGGTAATCACTGGATTAAATTGGACATAATCAATAAACAGAAGTTACCAGCACTATGTGGGAAAGATATAAGGCTAAAAGAAAAGATTCTGATGGATTTGAAGGAGAAAGAACATGATAGAATCTGAAGTATTTAAAGGTTTGTCATATGGAAAAATAATAAAGTTGTTCTGTTTGGTTCCAGAAAAGCAAACTAGAACAAAAATGTAATTACTGTTATATGTAAGGAAATTACACTCAATTTGAGAAAATACTTCCTAATAATTAAAATTGTCCAAAATTGGAACAAAGATGGATAGAGTTCTTCCCTGTAGGCCTTCAGTTATATACTAGATGACTTTTGTGGTCTCTTGCACTTTTGAGATTCTACACAACTAGGACTAGATAACTCAAGATTTTTTCTAGCTCCAATAATCTATGACTAGAGTTGCCCTAAAGGAAGTCAGTGGAGTGATACCATCTTTTAAGCTATTTACAATAAAGCACTAAAAGCCTCTTTAAGAGGGAATAATTATGTGCTTACCCCTGGGAGATGGAATGTGGAACTTAATATCACTTTTTCCACCTTTAATGACTATGATTCCAAAATCTTTAGATCTCCCTTCTGTGCAATGCATATTTTTGCAAACTCCACTTTTCCTGTGGGTTGATCCCCTGCAATTTACAGTGTATATCTGTATACTTGGATCTCCTTTCCAGAGTTTCTTTCTCTTTCTTTCTTTTCTCCTTCTTTCCTTTCTCCCTTCTTTCCTTCCTTCCTTTCTCTTTCCTTTCTTCTTCTTCTCTCTCTCCCTCTCTTATCCCCCTTCCTTTCTTTCTCCCTTCCTTCCTCCCATTCTCCCTTTCTTCCTTCTTTCCTTTCTTCCCACTCAACTTTTCTTGTAGGTTTGTCAGGTTTTCCTTTGAGTAACATAGATTTTTCATAACTTTGGCTCAGGAGGAGATGATTCTTCTATTACTATCTCTCACCTACCTTATCCTACAGAGAATTGCCTAACACAGCCACATAGAGTTATGTAACATTCCTTTCAAAAGTAATCACTGTCCTTGCCTTATTGAGTAAATTAAATCTAAACCACCACAATCTTGGCCAAAAGCTTCAGAAAATGATAGTATTGGGAAATGGAGTCAGAAGATTTGGGATCTAACCTTGGTTCTGTCAGCATCCATCTGTGCGATCTTGGGTGATCTATTTTGCTTAGCTGAAACTCAGTTTATTTATCTGAAAGATGAGGGGGTTGAACAAGGCAGCATTTTCTTCCAGCTCTGACTTGCTATATTTGCTACTTTCTTTTCTTCATATAAAAAGGTGATACCAAACATGCATTGACTAAAACTTCCATCGTGCATTAAATTTTTTCTAGTGTATGCATGCCTATGAAAATGCTGTGCCAGGATCCTTAGTTCAGAGCTTATTCCTCTTATTGTAATGTATAGTTGCTCCCTACTTTTTTACCCTTACCCAATCTTAACCACTCCCACTCAGCCTTCATCCCCTCCTCATATTGCACCTGGTCTCAGTCACCATTACCTACTTCCACAATATTATTCTGAAATTTTATCTTTCCCCCCCTTCCACCCCTTTCAGTTCACTGTTCAACTTCTAAGTGATCTCAAATGCCCCCATCCCACTTTTCCCTGGGTTTAGTATACTTGAATCACAACCCAATGCTGTTTCTTTATGCTCTTCCATTTGCCTTTCCCTTTACTTCCCTCAGTTCTCATCCTAAAACCATCAACTCACATTACCACTAATATTACTTTATATATTTCTCTTTCCTACCTAAGCAGTTTCTAAGAATACATTAATTGGGTATGGATCCATCAATAATAAAATTTTAGTAAGATAAGATAGAGAATTCTTTGATAATAATTCTAGGGGGTTTTAGAATTAGTTTAGGGATAAAAACTTAAGCATAGATACAGTTTGTTAGTAGAAAGTAAGTTGAAATAAAAGCAATATGTAAGTAGCATGAAATATTTGGATGAGGACACAGGTCTACCTTGAGATAAAGTAGAGAAAGGGGATAGAAATGATTGGCTGAAAATTCTACTCTTTTTAGACTTGGTTCTTGAGGGAAAATGAATTTAGTTTAATTCTGAATGGAGCTAGAGCTGGGAGGGAGAAGATATGGATCCACTGAGCACTACAGTAAAAGGATAAAAGTTTTTAGGCACTTTTACTTTATTTCATCCACCTATGCTAATGATTAACTACATAAATGAAGATAAAAGGCTTTATTCGCTAATCCCTGTGCCATAGGTGGAAGAAATAAAGGAAGAGTGCATATGTATATTTGTAGGAAGCATCTAGCACTATATAACATTTCTCTTAGCATCCAAAAAGTTATTTTGTATTTGGTGGGCATACACTGATCCTTTCTTGTGGTTCACTGAAAATCAAGAAATGAAAAATTAACAAAAAGTTCAACTAAATGCTTATATCATAAATAGAAAGAACATCAGATCTGGAGTTAGTGGACTAGAATTCAAATTCCATTTCTTCTTACTACCTACATGACCTCAGGCAAGTTGCTTTCCCTTTCAACCTCAACTTCTTCATCTGTTAAATGATGGCTAGGCTTTAGATCCTGTGATTCAATGAGTA
This sequence comes from Myrmecobius fasciatus, assembly GCA_023553655.1. NCBI lineage: Eukaryota > Metazoa > Chordata > Mammalia > Dasyuromorphia > Myrmecobiidae > Myrmecobius > Myrmecobius fasciatus. The sequence goes on from JAJPUD010030350.1 coordinate 10,997, forward strand.
TGTTGTTCAAGGTTTTCTTTGGTTTGTTTTTAGTCTCTAGGGTTCAAGACTATACCAATGGGAGGTGGGAGAAATGGACACATTTATAAAGTATCTCCTATATGAAGAACACTATGATGGGTATGTATAGTCGCCTAAGTTTCTTCATGAAAGTTTGTCTTCATGAAGTTTACATAGTAAATGGATTGGACACAAATAGTGTAATAAACATATTATCATATAATATAAATGATATACACAAACCATTATAAGAATATTCTATCACAGTAACATATACTGTGATAAGTACACTGAAGAGATGCAAAACAAAATAGATTCCAGTTTCATTACTATGAATTTTGTAGGGACTCTGGCAAAAGAAGTTCCTTTCACTGTTTAGTGCTAAAAGGTAAGATAACTCATTGTTGAAGGGGCCATGGAAAGATACTACTGGCTTAGTGTGAAACAATTCAAGTGATCTGGAAAATAACTCATCACTATTTTGTTAGGAAAAAAATACCGAATTGTTTATAACCTTTAACTTAGAGAACCCACATCCTAGAACTATTCTAAAAGGAGACTCTTGACTGTAGGAAGACTCATATGTACAAAAATATTCATAGCAGCATTATTTGTGAAAACAAAAAGCTGGATAACAAAAAATATGATGAACAAAGTATAAATAGTGACATCTATAAAGAATTTTAAGAAACTTGGGAATGTGGCATGAAGTATCACTTATATGAAGTGATATAGAATGAGAGACATGGAGAACAAAGAATAACATACTTGACAATAACAGTGTACATAAAATCAACTATAAGAGGCAATAAAACTCAGGTCAAATTTAAAAGACAATTTAGTGACCAAACTGTTGAAGTTAAAGCACTCATATTTCTCTTGCTGTTGAAAATTGTTAAACTACTAAAGTGGAAAGTGACGTATGCTATTCATCATAATCATGATTTTAGACAGTTTGGCTTAACTGGTTTCAAGAAATATATTTTGTAAGTGGTTTTCTTTGTATATTTATAGAAAAATACTGTCAAAATAAAATGTATAAACAAATTCTTAAAAATTAACAAAAATGAAAATGACCTAATACTCACAGCCAGCTCATAAGTCTCAGCATCTTTATTTCCACATATCTTCATTATCAAGCCAGATTCTGTAGGAGGATTTTTATTCCCTTCACACATATAGCCCTCAGACTACTTTCTTATGACTTGTTTTCCTCTTAAAATAAATATCACGTTTTCCCTTTATATTTATTTCCTTTCCCCACTCTCTTTGTTGTTATTTTTAAAAAAATGTTTACCTAATTATAAGCACCATGATGCTCTGCTATGCACTTGCTTGATCTTGTTCAACAATAAGGATCATGAATCCTCTAAACTACCCCCCTCATTCCATGAACAAGACACTCTCTTGGCTTCAGCCATTTTCTCTGGCTATATATCCCCTTGCCTGGAATGTTCTCCTTCCTCAACTCCAATTACACAGCATCCCTGTCTTTCTTTAAGTCCCAAATAAAACCCCATCCTCTACAGGAAGCCTTCCTCATTTTTCCTTAATTCTAGTGTCTTCCCTCTTTTAATTCTTTCTTCTTTTTCCTGTATTTAGTGTGTTACTTATCTGTTGTCCTCCCCCATTAGATTATGAATTCCTTGAGATCAGGGACTATCTTTTGCCTCATTTTATATCCCCAGAACTTAATACAATTACTAGTATACTTACTTAGAAATTAAAATATACTTAAAAACATCTGCTGATTGCTGGTTACCTCAGATTATAAAGTCTATGGTCCTTAGAAAGCAGGTCCTTGTTCTGCCCCCTTTTATAGGTGGTATATTCTTCTTGATAGGAAAGTGGTATGGTCTACACAAATTCATGTCTTTATACTCTACATTTGACCCCCAGCCCCCCAAGACAATGAGACTATACCTCCTTCCCGTTTTTGTTTGTCCTTTGTTTTCGAAGAGGACCCTGACATCAGTGAGGTCTATGAGCATACATCTAAGTGTCAAAGTTTTAGAATGCATACTTTAAATAAGGAAACATGGATTGTTTCTTCTATCTTCCTTATGTGTTACCCAAATTTATAGTAAAGAAGTTACATATTTCCCCCAGTTAAACATTTGTAGACTGCAAATTGCTTAGACTTGGGCATCTCGAGTATATAATACAAGCATCATACCCTGGCCCAGGTAATCATCCCAAATTCATAGAGTAATTAGTCCTAAAGCATATCATT
>JAJPUD010030352.1:1992-13229 GCA_023553655.1 Myrmecobius fasciatus
GTATACAACATATTGTTGCATTCTGGTTTTTAATCCAGTCTGCTATCTGCTTCTGCTTTAAGGGAGAGTTCATTCCATTCACATTCACAGTTAAAATAACTAATTCTTTATTTCCTGCCATCTTATTTACCCTACCTTATGCTTTTTTCTTTCTTATCTCCTTTCCCTCCTCCCTACTATTTTGATTTTGATAACCACTTCCCTCTAACAATCCTTCCCCTTTTGAGCCCCACCCACCCCTTTTTTCCCCCTTTCCCTCCTGTTTCCTTTATAAGTAAGTCTATTATTCCCTCAGAGCCAAATCTGATGAGATGGAGATTAACCTAATTCTCATTCCCCTCCCTTTTCTCCCCTCAATCATTATAGGTTTTCTTTGCCTCTACATGTGATGTAATTTCCCTTATTTTACCTCTTTTTCCTCTTCCAGTGTTATCCCTTTTTGTACCTCTACTTTCTTTTTCAGTTTATCATATCATAATAATCATAAAATCACAATAATCATATCATCATAATAATAAAATTATAGTAATCATATAATAATCATAATGTAATAATAGATTCATAAAATCAACCCTTATTCTATAAGTATCTATAACATAAATATAGTTCTCAAGAGTTTTTTTTTCTTGTTACCTTTTTATGTTTCTCTTGTGTTCTGTGTTTGTAGATCAAATTTTTTGTTCAGTTCTGGTCTTTTCAGGTGAAATAGGTGAAATTCTCCTATATCATTGAATGACCATCTTCTTTCCTGGAAGATAATGCTCATTCTAGCTGGGTAATTTATTCTTGGCTGTAATCCAAGTTCCTTTGCCCTTCAGAATATCTGATTCCAGGCCCTTCAATCCTTCATAGTAGAAGCTGCTAGGTCCTGTGTGATCCTAATTATGGCTCCCCGATATTTAAATTGTTTCTTTCTGGCTTCTTGTAATATCTTTTCCTTGGTATGATAAACTGGTGTCTTTTTCATATCTCTTTTGCAGGGCATCATATCCTTCTTGCACTGATTTCAGTTTATTTTCCCATTTATCCTCCATCTTACTTTTGAGGTTCTTTATGCAATCTTCCAGAAAGGCCTTTTGAAAAAGGGACCAGTGATGGTCCTTAATAACTTCCTTTGGAATTTTGTCTAAAGGAACCTCAGGATCTGGGGTCATCCCTTCTTTCTCGTGATAAAGCTGTCTATGGTGAGATCTCTTTTTTGCTTCTTCATTTTTTTTTTAGACAGCGTGGATGTTTCTTTAAGATAAGGAAAAAAAGGTGGCTGAAATTCTTTGCCCTGGGGTACTTTGACGAATTAACTTAAGGTGCTGGGCTGGTGGGGCCTAGGACTAAGCCTGAATTACTCCTCAAACAAGGCAAGTCTGCCAGAACACCTGCCCCCAATCAGGGCAGAGTATCCGAAGTGCCTCAGATAAACTCCAGGTGTTTGGAGTTTGTAATTTCTGCCACAGTGAGCTGAGTCCCACCCTCACTTCCGGCCTACACCCGAGTCCACTCCTTATCCCTCTGTCTGAGTTAGACAAACCTGATGTGAAGTTCTTCAGAGATATCAGCAAGCAGTGTCCAAATATTTCTGGATTCATTGACTTGAAAATCAATTAAGAGGCTTATTTTATTGTTGATTTGAGAGAAGATGAGAGGAGGATGCAGAGAGTCGCCTTTTCACTCCGCCATCTTGGCTCCCGCCCCAGAAAAAAAAAATGATAGAAATATTTTCAATAAGATTAGGGGTGAAACAAGGATGTCCATTATTATCACCATTATTCAATATTGTATTAGAAATGTTGGCTTTAGAAATAAGAAGAAAAAAGAAATGAAAGGAATAGGAATTGGAAATGAAAAACTAAACCTATCACTCCTTGAACATGTTAGAGAATCCTAGAAAATTATTTAAAAATCTACTGGAATCAATTAAGAACTTTTACAAAGTTGCAGGCTATAAAATAAACCCACGCTAATCATCAACATTTCTAGGACAATGCTAGGAAAAATCTTTACATCCAGTATTTTTCAGAAACATCTCATTTCTAAAATATAGAAAGAACTGTTGTCAAATTTATTAGAATACAAATTGTTCCCCAATGATAAATGGTCAAAGGACATGAACAGACAGTTTTCAGGTGATGAAATTAAAGCCCTAAATAGTTACATGAAGATATGCTCTCAGTCACTATTGTTTAAAAAATAATGCCAATTAAAACAATGTTGAAGTACACTTCTTTTTTTCTATTATTTTTCTCTCCCGTGGTTTTTCTTTTTTCCACTGATTTTTCTCTCCCAAAATGATTCATAAAGTATTTTGTATTAAAAATAAATAAATTTACTAAAAAAGTCTACAAGTGAACTTAACAGAATCCTAGACATGAATTTTACTTGAGATCAAAGAAACTGACTAAATAGGAGAGCTTATTTCTGTTTTCAGTACTGAGCAAGGGAGCAAATAAATTTGTCACTTCTCCTTTTGTTATCTACAGAACCAAAGGTCTATCATATTAGATTTTTGAAGTATTTTGGCATATATTAAGCTCAAAGCTCCAGTGTTTATTATAATTATTAAACTGACCCTGCCACTTCTCACTTATTCAATGAAATCGATTATTGTTTTAGGAATAAATATAAATTCCTCTGTTAGCATTTTAAAGCATTTCATGACCTGACATTTTCTTGCTTCTTTAAGATTCTCATATTTACTTACCTCTACATATTAAGTGTTCCAATGAAAATATTCTCCTGTTATTCCTACTATATCACATAACACTTCCATTATATTGTGAATTCCTCAACACTAAAGACTGTCTTTTGCCATTTTTTGTATCTTCAAAGATTAACACAGTACCTGGACCATCATAGGTTTTCAATAAATGCTTATCGATTGAATTTGCTTTACTTGTAACTCTGAACATTTTCACTGGCTCTTCTCTGATTCCTGAAATATTCTTCCTCCTCCTTACCACTTACTGACTTTTCCAACTTCCTACAAAAATCAGTTCAATGACTACATATTACTTTTTTGTTGATTAACTTTTCGATCATTGATATCAAGCAAAGACTTAATTAGGGAATTATATACTTTTCAAAGATATTTGCCTGTATAGTAATAATATCTAGCAGAGAGTATAAATGGAGGAGTACTCCTTATGTGTGATGAAATCTTCCAGATGCCCCACTTTTGTTAGGCTATTGTACTTACAGATCAAGCATCAGAACATTGCCATACCTTGAAAGGATAATTTATGATTGCATGAATTCTAGGTAGTTAGAAAATCCATGAAATAGAAGAAAATTATAAATCCTACACATAGAGAGACTGAATATGATGGGATACTTAAACTATCTTAATTTTGAATGGATACCAGTGGACCCCATAACCGTCCTTCAGCAATCTCTAGGTCTTATTACTTATTTACTCAATCTCTTTTTCCAGTCATACATTTCCTTGACAATATCATTTATCTCATATCCCTGCACAATTCTTTGTTGATAATATACTGCAATGAACTTATCCCCATTATATATTTCTCCCTTGACATTTGGGTGACTTAAATCTTTATACCTCCACAGACAGTAGTATTTGGAAAATTTCAAGTACAAAAACAAAACTGGAAGGATAGCAGCATTGAAATATGAGATTTTGTCTCATTTGAGATCATTAAGCCAATTGCCAAAATATAATTTATCTTTTACTCCTTGTTCTATTAAATGCTAATGTCAATACATTGTTAAATTTCAGTTTGTGTGTACAACATATAGGTTGTCCATATAAATGTTATCATTCCTTTGATTTTTCCTATAGTGCTCTACTCTTTGGAATAATTTTTAATCTCATTTAGAAGACTTTGTTGGATATAATTAATACAATGTCTTTGATCTGAATATATTCTTGTCTCTAAGGAAATTTTGGTTCATCTGGACTAGGCTGAATGTTTTCCATGCTAGGAGTAAACTCCTTTGACAGGACTACCTATATTTTTCTTAATATTTAAAATAAGTGAGTCAACAAAGTTAGACCTGTTTGATATCTATTGCAGGATTCCATGTACTTTGAATATATACATGAAAGATACCTTGTTAGAGTGGAGCCTTTAAGGTTATGCTTTGTCCCACTAACTCATTTGTTTTGATAACTTAAAAAACAAATAAATGGACTTCTTTTATTCTGCATACCTCTAACTCAATTGTCTCACTTTAAAGGGGTGGTTTGAAATATAATATAATTTGAAAAGGCCCATGACACATTTATGTGTCTTCAAAGATTAAGGAAGTTCTTTCTATGAAATTACATTATTATCATACACATTTTGTAGTTGTGGAAAAATCGGCATAAAAGACTAATTTTTAAGACAACTCTGAGGTACCACTACACACCTGTCAGATTAGCTAAAATGATAGGAAAGGATAATGACAGGTGTTGGAGGGAATGTGGGAAGACTGAGACACTGATGCATTGTTGGTGGAACTGTGAATGGATTCAGCCATTCTGGAGAGCAATTTGGAGCTATGCTCAAAAAGTTATCAAACTGTGTATATCCTTTGACCCTGCAGTGTTTCTATTGGGCTTATTTCCCAAAGAAATCATAAAAGAAGGAAAGGGCCCCACATGTGCAAGAATGTTTGTGGCAGCTCTTTCTGTAGTGGCTAGACACTGGAAACTGAATGGATGCCCATCAATTGGAGAGTTGCTGAATAAATTATGGTATATGAATGTTATGGAATATTATTTTTCTGTGAGAAACGACCAGCAGGACGATTTCAGAGAGTCCTGTAGAGACTTGCATGAACTGATGCTGAATGAAGTGAGCAGAACCAGGAGATCATTATTCACAGCAACAACAATACTATATGATGATCAATTCTTATGGACATGGCTCTCTGCAACAATGAAATGCTTCAAACCAGTTCCAATTGTTCAGTGAAGAAAGCCATATACACCCAGAGAGAAGTATGTGCAATGTGGGCCACAACATATCATTTTCATGCTCTCTACTGATGTTTGCTTGCATTGTATTTCCTTTATCTGATTATTCTTTCTTTTAGATACGATTTCTCCTGCACAAAAATGATGTGTGGAAATAAGTATACATATATTTGATTTGTCAAGTATTTTAACATAATTCACATGTATTGTTAATTATGGTTATGGTAATAATGGTTAATAAGCCAACTAGGGGAGGGATGGGGATTAGGGGGGAAAATTTGTAACAGAAGCTTTGTAAGGGTTAATGTTGGAGAATTACCCATATATATGTTTTGCAAATAAAAAGTATTAATAAAAAAGTCAGTAATTTTGATGTTTTCCCTTAACACTTTTTGTTTCTTTCCCAGAAGTAATGAAGACCTCTGTATGCTTACAAATATTTGATATCTTTCCTGTAATTATAGTCAAATAAACATGTTTTAAAGGCTTAGTACATGTTGGTAAGTGCTGGTGATACAATAGAAACAAAATGATAGTCTCTCTCCTTAAAAAGTTAATATTCAGTAGATAAAAGGCAGCACATAAAAAGGAAGGATACCCAAAATGAACAATGAAAGACAAAATCTAGCAAATTAGAAATAGAACCAGAAGGATGATTACCCTAAATCTTTATTTAAAATGGAATTTTGGGGCAAGACTATTCTGATAAATGTTAAATAATCAGCTTACTAGGTAATATTATTATCATATCAATTTATGTATGACACATTTTTAAGTTTAAATTGTTATTAATATTTTTATTGCTTTCTCAATCAGCAAACAATAAGTCAAGCTCTGATTTATAGCATTTGCCGATTCCTGGGATTCAATTGTTCACACTGAAAATTTAAAACTTAGCTCTTGAAAACTCTCTCCAATATCAGCTGGAGGAGAACTCACTAATTTGAGGGGACCAAAGAGATGGAGGGATTTTCAGAGTAAGGTATACACAGAAGGTGAGTGAATTTTTAGGGTGAAAAGACAGCTGAGCCGTGTTGGCTATGTCATAAGAATCAGAAACCATTAGAAAAAATTAATCAATAAGCATTTATGAATCAATTAATAAGTACCAGTCAATTTGCTAGGCATTTAGGAAACAAAGAAAGGCAAAAGACAGCCCATGCTTCTGAGAAACACATTATATGATGAGAAAGATAACTAACCCACAATTATGTACAAAAAAAAGTTCTTTATGGCATAAATAGGAAGTAATCAACAAACCAGAATTAAGAGGGATTGATAAAACTTCTTTTAGAAGATAGGATTTTAGCTGGAATTTATGTAATCCATGAGTGGGGAGAGCATTCTAGGCATGTCACCCAGCCAGTGAAAATACTGGGAGCCAAAAGATGAAGGGTCTTGTTCAAAGAACAGAAAAGTAGCTAGTGTCTCTGGATCAAATAATATAGTATGTAAGGTATAAGAAGACTAGAAATCTAAAGGGAAAGACACAGATCAAGGGGTATAACAGCATTTAAAAATGTTTCTTGGTTTCTTTATTTTTTATTTAACTATTTTTTTCTACAAAGACCTCTTGTGAATATTTGAGCTGGTTCAACTACCCTTCTTTTTATTTTATAAGCCTCTGCACATATTTTGTCATGATTTGAGTGTCAATATTTAAGTACAATATATTATTTAACATTAAATTCTATACCTGGAGCTAGGGAAAGCAGAATTTGAGTCTTATTTAGACATTTACTAACTTTGTGGCCTAAAAAGGTCAGATTTTCTCTGATCTTTATTTTTGCGCCTGGAAAATGAAGGCAATGCCAATAGATTTCTCATAAGGCTTTTGATAAAATGAAGTTAAATTACAAAGATAAAATATATCAACATTTTGTTTTTGTAGAAAGTAAGACCCTGGAAAGCCTGAGATGGCCATATGTATCCATCATCTCTCTCTCTCTTTCTCTCTCTCTCTCTCTCTCTCTCTCTCTCTCTCTCTCTCTCTCTCTCTCTCTCTGTCTCTCTGTCTCTCTCTGTCTCTCTGTCTCTCTATCTCTGTCTCTGTCTCTCTCCCTCTCTCTCTCATCTATCATCTAATCTGCCTGTCTTTTTTCTCTCTTTTTCTCCACTTTATGTCACCTGTATACAAATTATTGAAAACAAGAATACAATGCAAATTAAGAAAAATTTGTTAAAGGAGATAACTGAGAATATTGGAAATAATTGTTTCAATACAGCTTTAGGACTAGAAAATAGATCCTGAAAAGTTAAGAGAAACAGATTTTAGCAACTAAAACTAAGCACTTTTAGATACTCAGTAACTAACTTTTAGGATCTCAAAACTTTACTGAAGTTTTACAATTCACCTAATTCCTAGGAGACTGGGAGGAATCATTGTAATGTTTTCCACAAGCAGATTGTTGAACTATCAACATGATTTCAGTGCTTTTTCAATGCTATTTTATAAATATGTCTCCTTTACACACACACATAAATACACAATTTTTTGACCAAAACTTTTATGCTATTCCATGGAAATACCATCTAAATTTTGTTCTTTAACTGACATTGAGATTAATATTGTCTTTCCAAATGCCTTCATTCATTTTCAGGTAGAGATAGCTTTTTAATGCAAAATCAATAAAAATGTACAGAAAATATTGATTTTCTTTAAGAATGGCCATTGCATAAGAATGATAGTATAAAACTAACTTTTTATGGGTCTTACTGCATTTCATTGGTAAGAGCATTTTATAAATGCTGTCTGTTCCATTCAGAGCTACTAAAAAAATACTAAATATTAGGAAATTAGTTGTTTTGTTTTTGTTTTTGTTTTGCAGAGCAAATTACTTTCATGACCTTTATTCCTTATCTCTTAAAAGATTTGTTGTTTTTCAGTCTCTCAGAGATAAAGATTGCTTATACTATTAAATCGGATTTTATTTTTCTTTAGTAAAGTCTTTTTAGGAGTGAAGATAGAGAGTAGTCCATAGAGGGCTGGCCTAAAAGCAAGGAAGAGGTAGATTTAACTCTTGCCCTTGACATGCTTTTCCTACTATACAAATTGTCTTTGTATTTTTTGTATTGTAACTAATATTGTAATTAGATCAATTAATATTGTATAATTAACAAAATAATATTGTAATTAAATCACATAATACTTATAAAATTATAACTAAGTACTAACATTCCTTCATAAACAAAAAAGGGTATTTTATCTTTTTCACAGTACCTAGCAAAGCACTTGACACATAGTAATACTTAATATATGCTTGTTGATTGAATGATAGGATATATTGTTTAAGAGCTATTGATCAATATATCACTCCAGTTCAGGAATTTATCAAAATAAAGATAGCTACAACATTGGATTAAGTCTTTCACTTTACCTTTCAATTCACCTTTCATTAAGAGAGCAGACATTGTGGAAAAAGGGGTCATTTGGGAAGGTCAAAAGTAATGGTAGAATAATAATAATAGATATGCTAGAATGTACGCATACTTTTAAAAATTGTTAATAAATAAGATAAAAGTTATTAATTACATAGTCCTATCAGTTATACAGCATATACACATTTTATTATGTGTAAGGTAGTCAGAATGGGATAGTGAATGGAAAGGTGTCATCAGAAACATGTTGTCCCACATTTAAGGCCTGTCTGTGACATAAGGGACTGGGCAAATTACTTAACTTTCATTGGACCATGACATATCTAAGACTAAAAATTTCTGGTCCCCTCCAGGATTGTTAAAGGGAGTTTTCCTCACTAAAAATTTCTGTTCCAAATGAGTAAGAGGCTCAAGGAAAAAATAAATAAAAATATGCATGTAAGGTAAATACAATAAATAACTTTGAAAAAGTTTCAAGTGTACCTCTGGATTTGGGAGCTATATCAAATAGATAGAAAGGGGGGAATTTTAAAGGGAGTCAAAAACTAAAAGACAACAGCCAAATGGGCTTATCCAGTGCTTCAGAATTTATCCATTTGCCATGCAAAAATGATAGTTTTAGGGGCAGCTAGGTGGTGCAGTGGATAGAGCACCAGCCCTGAAGACAGGAGGACCTGAGTTCAAAAATCTGGTCTGAGACACTTAGCACTTCCTAGCTGTGTAACCCTGGGCAAGTCACTAAACCCCAATTGCCTCAGGGAAAAATAAAAGCTAGTTTAAGAATATGGAAAGGGAAATTGCTATAAATTCTTACTATAACAAGCGTGATCAAGTTGGTTAGTGGTTCTCCCACCTTAAAAAAATTAAAAAGAGAGAGATGATATTGACTTGAAGACATTTCAAAGATTTGTGGATGAGATTAGCTGGCCAGGAACATTGATTGCATTGAATAATTAATTCAATAATTTATTATTATTTTACCATTTCATTTAATGCTTTTTTGCTTTGAATTCTTGTATCATCTGACTCACTGTGATCAGAGAGAGACAGAGACAGACAGACAGAGAGAGAGAGAGACAGAGAAAGAACAACAGAGATAGAGACAGAAGCAGATAAAGACAGGGAGAAAGACAGAGAGGAGACAGAGACAGAGAAAGAGACACAGAGAGAAAGAGATGCATTGAGCCTTAAAGTTGTCATGTTTGAGAAGAAAATTTTCACAAATGTACCCTGTTCATAAGACTAGTATACCCACCTGTGATTATTTTATTTAAACGCCTCTTCATAATTATATGTCTGAGCCACCATCAATGTAATTTATTTTAATTGATGAAGTTAAATTTGAAGTGAAAGAATTGAAAGCATTCAAAAACCACAAAAATTCGCTAGTTTTGGGTTCAGCTGCCAAAACTCAGCCATTGCTGGGTTTAGTTTAATTGTTTGTCAATGTTATTTTGTGGTACTTTATACCAACACGGTACATTCTGTAAGTTTTATTTCACAATATTTCATTTGTTTATCTTAATCTTCAACATTTTTCTTCTTGGAAATCACCTCAGAGCAGTTATAACTTTCCATTCTTCAAAGTATATTTCTAGTACCACCTTCTTTCAAAAAATCTTTTGTAATTTTTCCAAAAGAGCTTCCGGGGGTGGAGCCATGGTGGCGGAGATCAGACAGGATTCTCTGTAACCTCCTCTAACCTCCCCTCAAACCAACAAAATATGAAGCCTCTAGACTGATTCTGAAGCAAAAAAATCCACAATATCCGGAGAACAACACGATTCTAGAAAAAGATACTCTGGAAGAACCTCAAAACAGGTCTGATAAGCACCAGAAATAATTTAATCAGCGGAGCTGCCCAGCCCTGACATAATTCAATCAGCAGAACTGCCCAGTTCCTGAAATAACTCAATCAGCAGAACTGCCCCAGGGCAAATTAAAGCAGCTGTCCCACCTTTGCCCTAAACAGACCTCACACCTTTAAAAAAAAATGAATAAAAAACCAAAAAAAGCTCTCACCATAGACAACTTTTATGGAGAGAGGGAAGAACAGACCTCAAATCCTGAGGCCCCTAAAGGTAAAGCAACTCCAGAAAAAGCCCCAAAGAGAGACATAAATTGGTCTCCATGTCACAAGGCTTTCTTTGAAGATTGCATAAAAAATCTTAAAAGAGAGTTAGAAGAAACATGGGGAAACGAAATGAGATCACTGCAAAATAAAATAGAAAAAATGGAAAAAGAATGCAGTGAACAAAAAAATGTAATTGGTCAATTGCAAAAGGAACTAAAAACAGTAACTGAAGAAAATAAGACATTAAAAATTAGAATCGAACAATTGGAAATGAATGACTCATCAAGACTTCAAGAATCAGTTGAACAAAAACAAAAAAATGAAAAGATAGAGAAAAACATGAAATATCTCCTAGGAAAAACAACTGACCTGGAAAATAGATCTAGGAGAGACAATCTAAGGATTATAGGGCTTCCTGAAAGCCATGATGAAAAAAAGAACCTGGACACTATATTCCAGGAAATCATAAAAGAAAACTGCCCTGATATTTTACACCCAGAAGGCAAAATACTCCTTGAAACAATCCACCGATCACCTCCTGAAAGAAACCCAAAAATTAAGTCCCCCAGAAATATCGTGGCTAAATTCCAGAACTATCATACCAAGGAAAAGATATTACAAGAAGCCAGAACGAAACAATTTAAATATCGGGGAGCTACAATTAGGATCACACAGGACCTAGCAGCTTCTACTTTGAAGGATCGAAGGGCCTGGAATCAGATATTCCGAAGGGCAAAGGAACTTGGATTACAGCCAAGAATAAGTTACCCAGCTAGAATGAGCATTATCTTCCAGGGAAGAAGATGGTCTTTCAATGATATAGGAGAATTTCACCTATTTCTACTGAAAAGACCAGAACTGAACAAAAAA